>JAJPUD010027862.1:0-15169 GCA_023553655.1 Myrmecobius fasciatus
CTTCTGCTTCTTGCTCATGATTTAAAGTTGGGATATTGGTCAAAAGCAGAGAAAACTGCAACAATTTGTATTTGCCCTGTGGCAGTTTGCCGAGTTGACTTCCGGTCTGAGGCTGGTCGGGCTAGATTCGCACTAGGATCACGTTTTCAGCTGCTCTCGATCCACCCTTTTCCAAAGGCAGATCTGCCAAAGCACTTGCCCGCAAGCAGAGCAAAGTGGCCCAGGCGTCTCCCAGGGGCTTCCTGGGTGCCCAAAATCCGCCCCTCTATCGCAGCCCTGACTTCCGCCGGCTGGAGTCTGATCGCGACCAGCGGCCGATTTCCCCTGAGGCTAACCTTCTCCGGAGTTCTTTCAAGGTAGATCTTTGATAGAAGTGCGTTGTAGTCCAAATGCTTGGCGGTGCCCTCACTTAGAAACCAGTTGGAAGGCTTACTTTGTCTGGGTTTGAGGGAATGTCTGTCCCAGGAGTTCACAGAGAAAGCTGTCCGCAGTTCGCCATCTTGGCTCCGCCCCCCCAGGAAAGATAATTTCATAAAATGTTTAAAATGGGTAGTAAGGGTAAATACATTAGTATCATGGTGAGGTTCTAATCCAGATCTGCTGGATTCATATGGCATTCTTTGAACCACTGAAATTTATCTCTTGGCATGGTGGTTATCTTATAAAGGACAATAAAAATTATGGTTGATAGAAAAGAAAAATGACAGTTAACTTTCCAAAGCTATCAATATCTTGGCCTTTTTATTTGGCCTTTAATCAAAGGTAGCATAATATTTTAAAGCAATGGTTATACATATAGAGTGAAATGTGGAGAGCTGCCATTTCACTCCATTGACCATAGGGTTAATTGGAAGTCTTCCTTCTTTCCTCTCAAAATAAATCTTTTAGCTGCTGGATCATTCCTGATTTTTAATATACATATATACCCACAGAGGCTAAAACTTCACAATGAAAGATAACATTTATGATACAAACGGCACTGAAAGAGGAAACATGACTCAGGTCAGATCCTTGTTTTGAGAATAGCAAATTGAGTCTTATGAATGGAGCATTGAATTTAGAATAAGGAGATATCTCCAGGCTTCAGAGTCCTTATCTGAAAAATGAGAAGTTGGAATCAATGACTTCTAAGATCAATTCTAGCTCTAGATTTATGACCCTGTCTGTGGACTGGTAATACAGGTATGGTGAGAAACAATGTACCCATTGCCCATATAAATAAAGTTGTAGCTATTGTTGTTCAGTTACTTTAGTCCAATCCCTTTGGGGTTTTCTTGGCAAAGATACTGGAGTGTCTGCCATTTCCTTCTCTAGCTCATTTTATAGATGAGATAATGACTTGGCTAGGGTTACACAGATAGTAAGTGTCTGAAGCCAAATTTGAACTCATGGAGATGAGTCTCACTGGCTCCAAGTCTGGCACTCTATCCACTGTGCCATCTAGGTATCCCTTTCAGAATAAGGAGGAAAAAGTTATAAGAAGAAATGGAAATTTTCTAAACTTTACTTTGCTTAACCCTGGTCCTAGATAGTCCACCCTACCCTGTACTATGCATTACTTCCAAGAATAAAATGAGAGGGCAGCTAGGTGGCACAGTGAATAAAGCACCAGCCCTGAAGCCAGGAGGACTGAGTTCAAATCTGGTCTCAGACACTTAACATGTCCTAGCTGTGTGACCCTGGGCAAGTCACTTAACCCCAATTGCCTCAGGAAAAAAAAAGAATAAAATGAGGCTGATATGTTCTTTAGTTCCAAAATAACTTCAAAAATTCAATGGATTCTTACACTCATTAGATCCTTAATAAGGGTTTTTTGAATTGAATTGAATGTATAATATCATTAGAATGGGCATTTGTTAGAGTCTACTCATGAATTCTCATCCTGACATATGATTTTCCAATAATCCTCCAAGAAGGATCTATCCAATTCATTGGAGGTCTTCCTCTGAGTTTTTCTCTCTCTACACATAAACACACGCGCGCGCGCAAACACAAACACACACACATACACACACACACACCTTACTAGTATAATTGAAATACTTGGGATGTTTACCTGAGATCATTCTGGTTTATTCATTATGAACCCATCTCCTTTTCCTGTCAAGTATGTCCTTTTTTTTTTTTTTTTTTTTTTAACACTTCTCCTGGCATCCTTTGATAATATGCTTCTTCTATCTTTCTATTGTATAGTAAATGACCTAACATTTTAATTTCATTAAGATTGTAGTGCACCATAACTTTCAGTAATATCTTAATCCTGGGAATATATTTGTATAAAATGATTCTTATAGCAAAATCTTATGACTGCTGAAAGACACTATAGAAATATTAGAAAGTCTATTTCATTTCATCTCACTTTTGTCTTCCTTCCAATTTGAGTTTGTTGGGATCCCTTGACTTAGTTGAGTTTCATGCCAATCTCGATCCAAACTCATATTTCTTGTCACTATATTTTTGCTGTTTTGTGTGGCAATGCAGTTTATAATATTCTGTTTTACTTAATTCATGATGCTTTGAAGATGAACTTGCCCTCCAAAGTACTACTAACCTCAGATAACTTATCTCTTTATTTGGCAATGAACTTAAGAATATTTTTGCTTATATGGCCTCTCAATTGTCCTCTTTGTTGTTGTGTTTTTATGTACTTGTCAGGATCCAAGATCATCCCTCTCTTTTTATCCCTCTCTTTTTAATTATTTGGAGACAGCCTGTTTTCCAGAACTAAGGTCTAAGCTGTGCCCTGACTTTGGCATAATAACAATACTTTGAGCTCACCCTCTGGAAGGACAGAGTTGCAACTAAATCACAGAACTGATGGTCCCTTAGTTCAGGCAAGCAGCAATAAGTCCAGACATGAAGCCCTGCTATGAATGGACTTTTGTCACTGTTGCTGTTTGCCTTATTGCTGTTATTGTGCTCCACTACTGTTGTAATCTTTAATTCTTTAAATCAGGGTTTAGCTCTACTGCCTCCGATCTCCTCCTAGAGGAGGCCCCAATACTTGTGTCTAATTTCTCTCCTTCAAAGGAATAAAGAAAGCGTTTTACTTATGTGTGAACTTTATGGTATTTTTAGAGTTAGCAGTGGCTTCAAGACTTTTCTTCAAAAAACAAAAAAAGGATTCTTTCCTTCATTTGTTACAAGAATTGACGTACTCTTATTCTGTTTTATATCATTTTAATATTTCTAAGAAATAATGATAGAGTCAGTGTCTTGACTTTTATCTATTTCCCACATTTGTCAGCCACTTTTAAAAAATAAATCAGATTGAATTTTATTGGTTTGTAATGTCATCTTTATTTGTTATTTATTTTAACCCTTCCTTTAAGTTAGTAAAATGAGTGTGCCCAGCTATTTCTGAAATCACTGCCTCATGAGTAACCAGTTTTTTCTTGTCCACTAAAAAGAACAAGTTTCATATTGTTCAGCACTCCTCTTCCCACTCTGCTAGTGACAAATATATTCATGTTATGTAGGCTTGTGGTTTCCAAGTAATCTATAAGTCACTGACCTCTTTAATTTCATTATCTTACATTGAGGTAATTTTAACTTTACATTTACATTTTAACTATGAAAACCAAATTCATAACTTAAATCTCTTTTGAATCCCACTATAATCCTCTAAAGGTGGTAGTATTTTGGACCAGCTGGGTTGAGGCAATGGGGTAACTGAAACCAAGTCAGGAGTATTTGAGTTGGTCCAGGTTCAGTTCAGAGCTAGGATATTGTTAGGCCTCTGGGAAGTAAGAGTTGAAAGGAACAGAGTTCTCTTATCAGGGTGGGTTGTGGAGAATGGGATGATAATAATGGCTTCCTTTTTCTACAGCACTTTAAGTGTACAGTGTTCTTTCTACACAAAGACCTCATTTTGAGAGGAAGAACTTGGGAGTCAATGAGATTAAATGATCTGAGATCTCTTCTTGGCTAGAAATGCCCAAGAGTTTCAGCGGGTGCTGACTCCACACAATGGTTATAGCAGTCCTATTTTTGGAAATCTTGTTTTTTCACTACATATAGATCATTGTTTGTTTTTATTTTGTTGAATTTGTGGTTGTTATTTGTTTTGTAAAGGGTTAAAATACCTGGCTCAGAGGATGGGCTTGAAGTTCCATATAGAAAGGCATGTTCATTTAGTTATGATTTATGAATACTGGTATTCAACATTAATATAGGAAATATGGAAGAGACATTTGCTGAGCCAAATGCACGGAGCTCTGGTATCTTGGACACACAGAACAATATGTAAAGTAATAGCAAAAACAAACAGCTTAAGAAAAGCAAAGCAAGGTATCTTTGTAATTCCTGAAAAGGATTTACACCCTATATAAACATGAATCATAAACCCATTGGCAAACAGATCCAAGCCATTTCAGAAAGATGTTTAGTTTATAAGTAGGGAATAAAAAGTCCAAGAGACAGAGGGTCAACAAAAAAAAATGACTTTCATTACTCAGGACATGTAATACCCACAGTAAATGATTACACTGGCCTTCTCTTCATAGACATTTGAGTTTTAACTTTCTCAGTCCCTGAATTCCTTTTCCTGGGGCAAGATATTCTCATAATCCTCTTAGAGTACAGAATGCCAGATATACTTCTGAATGTGTTTCATGAGAAGACAACTGTCAAATCTAGTTGTGGAGATTTTTACTGAAGTTTTTTTAATGTGGGTATGTTGAGTCAGCAAAACATAGTGGAAAGAGCATCACAGGATGAATCAGGGACTCTGGCAACTAGTTTTGATTCTTACATAAACCCACTCTGTGATTCTATGTAAGTCATTTGGATATTCCCCCCCACCCCCCTTAATTCTCAGTTTCTTCATCTGTAAAATGAGGAGTCGGGGTAAATGACCTCTGAGGCCTCTTCTAGTTCTAAATCAATGAACTAATGCATGATGCAGAACTCATTCATTCATTCATTCATTTTTCATGCAGCAAATATTTATTGATTGACTCCTATTTGGGAGACAATTTTTGTACATTGGTGCATAAATGAATAGGATATTTTTCTACTCTCAAGGAATTTTCTCTTGAGTTTTGTAGAGCATAATATGCATTAGTTGTGGGAATTAAATCTGAAAAGGCAGTTTAGGCTATATAGCAGAGGATTTTTAATGTTGTGATAATTTCAGAATCCCTCTAAAATGACAGAATTGTTAGAACTCACATAAGTGAGTTTATTCCATACCTATGCTCAAGTAATTGCATATTTGATAAAATTCACCTGTAAATGAATGTGAACTACTCCATCCCTCCTCTTGTTTTCCTTTGGTATTTTCTTTAACACTTAATTCAAGCAAATGTAGAGATAGAAGTAGGCATAAGAAATAGACCTGTGATTTCATTAGTTTAGGGAACTAGTGGGTAAGAAAACTACAAAGCAGATTGACACCTTTTCTGCAATTTAATAGTCTTAATTGTCTGTATCACTGAGAGGTTCAGCAATCCAGATTTGACCCTAGTTGCTTAACCTATATGCATCAGAGATAAACATTGAACTCCTGTTTTCCTTGTTCTCAGGCTTGTTCACTATTCTCTATGCCATGTTATCTCTTTACCTTCAAAGAAATGTCTTGGAAAAGAAAAGATTGGAAAAGGAGATGGATGAGCCCTAAAACAAAAGCAAGAGATAACATAAGGAAAGCTTAGATTCTTCAGTGGTTGACACATGGAATATGAAAAAATCTAGAAGGTGCACACTGGTTTGTTACAGATCCTTTGAGTAGTTTGTATAGGAAGGCAATAGTAAGAATTTCTCAGGATCAGAAGGTATCTAGGACTGCCTTCTATATTGATGATATCATGTGTCTGTCTGTTGAAGTATTGGCACATTGGTAAAAGTTAATAGCCTGTTTTCTCATGAATGCTGCCTTTTGGCATAATTTACACAATAGGTATAAACCTGCATAAAAATCAGACTCAAATTCTTCCTTCTTTCTCTGTACCAAAGGTTTTCCTATTATGTATCCAAACTTTCACAAATAAGTTTTTCCCTGTCATGATGAGCTTTGGGAAGAGGGTGTTTGGACCACTAAAATATATTGGGGTCTTGGGCTAGTGTCATGAGGTATCTCAAAAAAATTTGTAGACTTAGGCTATCTCTAAACAAAGAGGCAAAGATTTTATTATTACATCATTGATTGTCATATTGAGTTTCAAAAGGAAGTTCGTTGTTAACAAGGGGAAAGACTGGGGTGTTAAATTCTCTACTGAAACGCACAATTAACCAGGAAAGACAACATTGAGGAGAAAGATGCCATAAGGCAGGCAAAGTTAACTTATTTGAAGTGGATGGTTTCTAATGAACCTACAAAGAATCAGGAGATTACACATTGACGGGCAGGCTAAGGAATTAGTGGGAGCTTGAGATACTGGTAGGTTCTTTTAGAGGGGAAAAATAATCTTGGGATTTAACATCATAGCTTGGTCTTCTAATTGGATATAGAAACTGTGAGATTAGGATTTTGTCTATGCAAGGAATTGTTGGAGGAACAAAAAGCTCAATCAAAAGTCAGAAAGTACACTTAAAAAGATAATCATGTCAATATCAATGGTCCTCCCTGTTTGCCTCAGGGAGTAGTTTGGCTTCTAGGTTGTTTACAGTAATTCAGATTCTTCCTAACTTTGCCTACCTAGCTACCAAGGACCAAGGACCAAGCACCTCATCACTGGTAGCCCTAAATTGTCCTTATGGTACCAAACTGGTACTTTGCAGTGGAAATCTGTTGTGTGAATTCAAGGTCTACAAGCAAGTCTTAGCTAAGAGCATGGGTAGGTAGAGTCTAGCTATTTAAGTAGGATAATGTAGAGATGGCCTGCCTCAATGGAAAGATCATAAAATCAGGATTGTTTAATCTGCTTAGGTATTAGGAGGTTTTTTTGTTTTTTTATTTTTTTTTGTCAAGTGAGAACAATAATACTCATTGTGATGACTAAAGACATTCATAAAATATTTCAATATAGTCAATGGTTATTAAGGACCCATGTGGTAGACACTGTGCTAAGCACTGAGAATACAAATACAGTAGGAAAATAAATCTTCCATCAGGAGCATTCCACCTAACTAAAGGGCTGTGTGGAAAAAAAAATATGAAATTGAGCTAAAATTTGGGAAGTGCGGGAGAAGTTCCCAACTTAGGGTTATAGTGGAGATATCCAAACTGTCTCAGAGTAGTGTAGTTAGGTGAGAAATAAAAACTCTAATTTCATTAGTGAAAATATTCCCTCTAACAATTGTAATCACATCTATGTCATTTCTCCATGATCATACTTAATTTTAAATGTATTATGCTGGTATACACTATCCAAGAGTTGATGAGACCAATAAAAATCTTTGCCTCTTTGACAGCCTTTTAGCAAATGGTCTTACAAATTTAATGAGGCTGGTCCTTGGGATTATACACATATAATAATTATTAAATCTTGTTGATTTTACCTATACTAAATTTCCTCTATCTCATCTTTCTTCTGGATTCATAAAGGGGATCCGGGGATCCATCCCTAATTCAGACCCATCATCTTCTCTCAAATGGACTGTTAAATTCATTTCTTAATAGGTCTCCTTTCACCTGCCTCTCTCTTACTTTCTTTCTTTCTTTTTTTTTTTTTTTTTTTTTTTTTTTTGCTTTTTGCTGAGGCAATTGGGGTTAAGTGACTTGCCCAGGGTCACACAGCTAGGAAGTGTCTGAGACCAGATTTGAACTCAGGTCTTCCTGACTTCAGGCTGGTGCTCTAACCACTGTGCCACCTAGCTGCCCCATGCCTCTCTCTTAGTCCATCATCTGCAGAATTCGAAAGTGATCATCCCAAAATACTCTTTTGACCATATCATTCCCTTGTTTAACAAACTTCTTGGAACAAATTGGAAGTTTTCTTTCAGCTTTTTGAAAAATCTTTTAAAACCTGCCTCCAAACTAACTGTCTTTTTAGCCTACATGATTCTCTTTTATATACTCCATGATATAGATAAACTGGCTTTCTTTCTGCTTCTCACACATATTATTCTATCTTCTTTCTGTCTTTGCATAATTTTCTTCCATCTCTTTAGATTCCCTAACTTCTTTCAAAATTTACTTTTTCTAAATATAGTCTTTCTCTTCTCATCCTTCATCCTCTCTCATTCCCCCAATTCCCTAGTATTTATTTTGAATTTAGTTTTATATGTAAAAGGGGGTCATGATGGGCACAACCTCACAACTTGTGAATTCTAGCACTAGAAATTTGAAAGGATTGTTCATTGTATTTTTTTTTTTTTACCTGTCCTTTAGCCCTATGAAGTTGACTGGGGAGGATGGAGGAGGGAAAAATCAATTGATCTAGATCAGTCCTGATAACCCCCTCTTATTATAAATATTCTTTTTTAAACCATTGCCTTCTTCTTTCCCCTCTAGAATATAAACTTTTTAAAGGCAGAAACACTCATCCTAAACAAATGATAAATGTCTGTTGATCAATGGATTGGATTACTGATCCCACTCTACTAGTCTTTCCAGCATGGAATTGGGTTAGTTCGAGAATTCAGGGTGTCACCTCCATGCCTCATCAGAGAAGGCCTTTACTTGTAAAAATAGAAATGTGTGAATCAAATGTTTACATCCTGAAGTGCCAAGTACAATTTAATGGCAAATTAGATGAAAATGCAAGGCCTTTATAGATTTCAATCTGGTTTGCTTTAATATATGATTTGTCAAGGACACCATGTATTTTATTATAAGAAGCACAGAGGGAAACTATATGGCACCACCATTGCTGGTGTTAGTTAACCAATCTATTCTTTCTAATAAAGAAGCTAAAAAAATAAAAATCTATTGATCTTTATTTATTGACTTCTTAGTGAGTATAGTTAAAGTCGACACAGATCAATCACAATAAAGTTACTAGCCTGGTATAATGTAACATGACCTGGAATAACAAGTGAAAGTCTAATTACTTAAGCATGAATAATTTACTATATGCAAAATAGGAGAGGATAGGGGAACTTCTGAATGGTCTAGAACAATAGATGCAGGGATAAACATGGGTTCTAATGACAAAATAATTAGGATGTATCTATCTACCTTCCTTCAGCTTCCTTTGCATAGAGAAAAAGGAAGAAAGGCAGTATGTCACATGATCAACCTTCATATTTTCCATGAAGTCTTTGATTTACTACTTTTTTCTGAATTTCTAGGGAAATTAATATTTGACTCTCAAAAGGGGTAGTGAGTTGAAGAAAAGCTATATTTAAAGAAACAAATCAGATCAGCTGAAGAAAGACATTTATCTAATAATGAAAAGGAAGCAGAAATTTAGAAAGTTGTGACTTCTTTAAGGTTACCCAAGTAAAAATATCAGGGCTGGGCAAACAATTCTAGTTTTTTGACTCCAAATCCAAATTTTTTTTTCCACTGTACCACACTGCCTTCTTTACTCTGTGTTGTTCATTAATCTTATTATTGCCATGGATGAAAGCATAGTTGGTATGCTGTAATCCATTATATGTATATGCATGTGTATATGCATGTATATGTGCATGTACACATGTATATGTGTACATACATATATATAAAATATAGAAATAGATAAAATATGATGTAATATGTTGTAAAATACATAATATAAAGCAAACAATATTTAAATTAATTAAATATTAATATATGTTAAATATATATTTGATATGACATATTTAAATAACTATGTATCCATTTATTTATTTGTGATTAATTCTTCTAAACAATTATTGTTGAAGTGGGTGAAGGAACCAAAAGTGGTTGAAACATAAGATATCAAAGATTTTCTAATTTAGCAACTGAGGCCACAAGGAGTTAACAATAAAAAAAAAATTTATAACATATAATACCTTTCAGTATCAGAAATGCTGATTACTTTGGTTGTAGATTCAAGTCTATGATATAAGCACAAATGTATACGAGTATATATTATTGAATTTTTGGGTCTTCATATCATAGTCATGTGACCCATTTCTTCTTAGATCAGTGTTTTTTATGACAAACAAAATAGCAAATGCAATGACATCTCATCATGCCATATTTTTTTTCAAATTTTCAGAAACCACAAAAATGGAAGTTATAGTTAACTTATTGATCAACAAAGTCAGATATCTATCAAAAGGTTAGTTAATGCAATAGTAAAATTTAATCTAATAGAGAAAAAAATAGAAGTTCCTAACCTAGAGTTAGTCAGTTTTATACGTAAAGGATAGGGAAGGTACAGTTAGAGAACAGTTAAAATTAAGTGACTTAGGTGGACAATGACAGCTTCTGAGCAAACATTATTGTAAAAGACACTGTACATGAGGTATAAGAAAGCAAGAATATTTCAATACTCCAATCAATAAATGAGTAATTTCACCAGTTTGGGCATTCCCTCCAATAGAGGCTATGACAGCGGCAACAGGAATAAGTGTATTTAAGGGAAGAAAGCAGAGAAAGTGTGATGGATACATCTTTACAAGGCCAGTGTTTAAATAGTTCAATAGACTTGCTTTCTTAGAATGTTGTGAGTGGAACCTATGGTGAAAGGGTTTGAGGAATGAAGGGAAAAAATCGTGAGAAAATAATGAGAAACTATTCTATTAAGAATTTTGGAATTAAAAGGGATAGAAATAGGATGGTTGGTTGATGCAAAATGGAACTGAAGGTTGTTTCTTTCTTTGCCAACTATTCTTCTTCTCATTTTAAGATGATTATAGAAACAGGTGAAGGTGTTAGTGAGAGAGGAATGTGAAAAAATGGGGATAAATGAGCTAGAATTCAAAGAAAGAAAGGAATCAAGGCCATAAATGGAAGTGTTACCTTTGGAAAGGGAGAACATATCTAAGACATACCACTAACAATAATAAGTAGCATTTGTATAATTTAAGTATTAAAGCACTTTATGTGTGTTATTTTATTAGATTCTAAGAGGGAAAAAAGAGAATCACAGAGTTTGAAAGTAAGCATCTTAGTCACCTTTTTACATGAAAATTATTCCCATTATAAGATGCTTTATAAGTAGCCATGCAGTCTCTATTTATGCAATTTTTGTTTCAAAGAAGCAAGTGTCCCTGCCTCTCTAGATAGCCCATTCTACTTTTGACCAACTTCAGTTTTTAGGAAGTTTGGATCTTTTTTTTTTCATGATGTCACATCTAAATCTGCCTCTTTACAGTGTCCACCTTTTGTCCTACCTATTCTTAGTGCCAAACAGAAAGAATCTATTCATTCCTCTGTCACTTTCCCATCCTTCCCCCTCACTCTTATTTTTGGTGATCTTGCTTTTCACTCCCATGAAAATCTTTAAATGTATGGAGACTATGGATAAAGAACAAAAACAAAAACAAAAAATGCAAGGAAAGAAAATTTGAGGGATTCCACATCTGAAGGACACAATGTTAGTAAACTAGGAAAGTCATCTGGAGAGACCTGAGAAGTATATAGAATGAAATTAGGGGCTTAGTAAGAGTAGAAAAGGTTTGAAATAACTGCCAAAAGGAATGGGACAAGCACTCTGTTAAACATGAATGAAGGGCTTGTTGAACAGTATTAAGAGCCCTGTAGAGGTTAGATAACCTAAATTTTGTCACATAGCTAATTGACCTAGATTTATTCCTTTCTCCAAAAGCTCAGGAGTAAGAGCAGAGAACTTGGACAATGAAATTTACTCAAGGTTTGTGTGGTGACAGAAAGTCCTATTAACTGCTAGTCCTCTTTAAAACCAGAAGAGGCTCATGTCTTATGAACAGCCACCTGGGCAATACGCAAAGGCCCACCCTACACCTGCAGCTAATCTACAAAGAAGCCACCCTTCTCATCTAGAAGTTGAGCTGTGATAGCAACTATAAAGTCCAGCATGATACCCTTTTGTACTGGTTATAGAAAACCTGGCCACTCACTAGTCCCTTGAAGACTTGTATGCAGAGCAAAGCCTTTGAGGAATAAAGCATTACGAAAGTTTCATTTGAACCCATTCTACCAAAAAAGTTGCCCTATAGTATCTCATGTCTGGGCCCCCTTTTCCCTCCCTATGAGTCTTTGTGTTTCTTTCTGGGCCAGTGTCTGAGGCCCAGGGGAAATAGGCTTTATTTTTTCATGTCCCCAGGAAAGTGGAGTTTCTTTGAGGCAGGAACTACAAAATTTGTGTGGGGTGAAAGGATTCAGAGGTGGGTCCTGAGCTGCTTGTTAGCAGAGGTGGATGGCTACTGATAAAAGTAGACTGCAGACTAATTTGTAGACATGTCAGAGAGTTCATTTCCTTTTTAAAAAATAAATTGTTATTGATATTTTCATCTTTCCTCTAGATTCCTGTTTAGATGGAAGGTAAAAAGATAACATTACTATAGAATGAATATCACTTTTATAAGCAATACTCAAGAATCAAACATATCTTTGTCATTTCACAATTAACTGAAAGATTGTGCTTATTTGCTTATTATTTTAAAAAGCATATGAAGCACAATTATCTCCTTCTAAAGTTTGGACCCAGCTCATTATCCATTGCTACTGTCTATCCCAAATACACATACTACTGGCCAATATCTATAGAGTTTCCATCCAAATGCATGAAGAAAATATAGACTTATAGGCTCTTTTATAGCAAAATGTCTCCCATTCATATATCAAGATTATTTAAGTTTTGTTATAAGATAAAATTCCTCAGTTGAAATAATCCTAGTCAGTAACCTTTCAATAATAAATTTCAGGCAAGAAATAAAATATAGAGAAGTGGAATACATATAAGCACGCACTGGTGTTGCTATATGACAAAGAAACTTGAAACTATTGCTTCAGAAAGGCTAAAAATGAGAGAAAAGGAGTGGTGTGTGATGGACACGAACAAATTCAACATGAAGGCAAATATTACCTCCAAAGGAGAATAAAAATGAAAAATATCTAGGAATTTTATGATTAGAAGAAGAGTTGAGTTGGTCACATAGCAAGAGCTAATGGTATATGGTCAAATAACTTCTACTGAAAGGAACACATTTGAAAGCTTCTCTCCCTGAGGTCTCTCTCTGATTGGATGCTTCCTCCTAGATGCTCTATTTTAAGGAGAAAGCCCATGCCAGCCATGTCTTCATGTCTCTCCAACTTATACTTCTCATTCTTCCTTGTATTTTCTCTACCCTATTTCCCACCAGCTAATTTCACAGTCTCATATTCCCAACCCCTTTTTAGCTTTCTTGATGGTTGTATTCACCATAAGAATGTAAGCATCTTAACTAGTGTGGAAGAAATTAAGGCTTGACCCACACTTAATACCACATACCAAGATAAGATCTATTAATTCAATAGTTTTCTTATTTTCAATTTTATTAATTTCTCATTTTACTTTTAGAATTTCCAATTTGGTATTTAATTGAGGGTTTTTAATTTGTTCTTTTTCTAGTTTTTTTTAATAATAAGCCCAATTCGTTGATCTTTTCTTTCTCTATTTTATGCAAGTAAGCATCTAGAGATATAAAATTGCCCCTTATAACCGCTTTAGCCGTATCCCACAAATTTTGGTATGTTGTCTCCTTATTTTCATTCTCCTGGATGAAATTATTGATTCTGTCTATGATTTACTCTTTCACCCATTCATTCTTCAGGATTAGATTATTTAATTTCCAATTAACTTTTGGTTTATTTTCTCCTGGCCTTATATTGCATGTGATTTTTATTGCATCATGATCTGAAAAGGATGCATTTACTATTTCTGCCTTTCTGCACTTGATTTTGAGGTTTTTATGCCCTAACACATGGTCAATTTTTGTATAGGTTCCATGGACTGCTGAGAAAAAAGTAAACTCCCTACTGTCTCCATTCAACTTTCTCCATAGATCTATCATACCTAACTTTGCTAACAATTGGTTTATCTCCCTAGTTTCTTTCTTGTTTATTTTGTAGTTTGATTTATCTAATTCTGAGAGAGCAAGGTTGAGATCCCCCACTAGTATTGTTTGGCTGTCTATTTCTTCTTGCATCTCTCTTAATTTCTCCCCTAGGAATTTGTGTGCTATTGCAGTTGGTGCATATATATTTAGTATAGATATTGCTACATTATCTATGGTACCCTTTAATAAAATATAGTTTCCTTCCTTATCTCTTTTGATTAGATCTATCTTGGCTTTTACTTGATCTGAGATAAGGATTGCTACCCCTGCTTTTTTTTGTTCACCTGAAGCATAATAGGTCCTGCTCCAGCCTTTTACCTTCATCCTATATGTGTCACTATGTTTTAGATGTGTTTCTTGTAGACAACATATTGTGGGATTCTGGTTTTTAATCCAGTCTGATATCCACTTCCGCTTTATGGGAGAGTTCATCCCATTCACATTCACAGTTAGAATAACTAATTCTTTATTTCCTGCCATCTTATTTACCCAAGTTATGTTTTCCCCTTTCCTTTCCCCTCCTTTCTCCCTTCCCCGCTCCTCAGTACTTTGCTTTTGATGACCCCCTCCCCCAAACAATACTCCACCCTTTAGATCCCCTCCCTGTGTTTTTACTCCTTTCCCCTGATTCTTCTATTTTCCCTTCTATTAGTTTGTCCCTTACTTTTCCTCCTTTCCCTCCCACTTCCCTCTAGTAACAGACAAGTTTCTATGTGAAATCAAATGTCTGATATACACTTTTAGAGCCCAACCTGATGAGAGTAAGATTTACACAATGCTCATCTCCCTTCCTTCTTTCTCTCAATTATATTAGGTTTTCTTTGCCTCTTCAAATGATTTTACCTTGTTTTTACCTCCTTTTTTTTAAGATCTTATTTTACCACTTTTTCCCCTCTTTTCCCCAGTATGACAACCTTTTCCCCTCTAGTTCTCTTTTTCATATTATCAAAGTAAAATCAAATTATACCCCCATTCTTTAAGGATACCCCTAGTAGAGATATAGTTCTCGAGAGTTCTTTCCTTTTTACCTTTTTATGCTTCTCTAGAGTTCTGTTTGGAGGTCAAATTTTTTGTTCACATCTGGTCTTTTCATTAGAAATAGGTGAAATTCTCCTGTATCATTGAATGACCATCTTCTTCCCTGGAAGATGATGCTCATTCTAGCTGGATAACTTATTCTTGGCTGTAATCCAAGTTCTTTTGCCTTTTGGCATATCTGGTTCCAGGCCCTTCGATCCTTTAAAGTGGAAGCTGACAGATCCTGTGTAATTCTAATGACAGTTCCTTGGTATTTGAACTGTTTTTTTCTAGC
>JAJPUD010027863.1:0-15169 GCA_023553655.1 Myrmecobius fasciatus
TTTTTTTAATGAAACCAAGGGCAGGTGATAGAGAATATGAAATCAGAGACTAACTAGGGATTGTGTAGAGGTCTAAAAAAATTAATAGAATCCTAATTTGGGAACTGAGTAAGCTAAACCTTTATTTCAATCCTAAATTCAGAAATAGTTGAAATGGTTAAATTCCAAAGTAAGAGTAAATTTGCCCACATTTCAAAAATGGATGTAGGTACTGATGGGTCAAGGTAGAAACTGAACTGAATGACCTGCCAGGCTATACACTAATTTACCAGCTCTACAAGAAAATGGTCAAAGAAATCAAATTGTAGTCACTTTCTCAAGCTACCTAACTTAGTTATTAGAGTCTGTTAGAGTTAGGTAATGAAAGCCAAGTTGTTAGAGTTGTTAGAGTAAGGTAATGAAAACAAAGTCCTGCATTTGATCTCATTGAGACCACTTATGTCCAGTCTGCTGTGACCATAGACTTTATCACTAACTCAAGCTTCTCACTGGCCACACATAGAATAGGGAAGAATGTAATATGAGCAACATACTGCTATTTCTGAGGAAACAATTTGGCACTGCTTTTGTAAATTTAAGACTTTGAAGTCTGCAAAATGTTTTTTTTTTTTTTACCAATATCATCATTTTATTTTCACAACAACCCTGAAAGATATATCCTATTATTTTATAAACAAAAAGAGTGGGGCTGACAGATGTTAAATGCCTTGCCCAGGATCAGAGAGCTAGTGTTTGCGGTAAGATTTGAATTCAGGGTACTACCTTGCTGTTCCGTGTGTGTGTGTGTGTGTGTGTGTGTGTGTGTGTGTGTGTGTATAATGTCTAATTATTTTGGAAGAGGAAGATAGTTCTATGGAGGAGATTGGGAATCCCTCATATAACTGGTGATCTCCCTTTTCTAGGTAACTGTGAACATTCTTGATGAAAATGATGAAAAACCAATCTGTGAACCAAATTTCTATTTCCTGACAATTCCCGTGGACCTACGAGTTGGCACAAATATTCAGAATTTCAAACTAACATGCATTGACAAAGATTCCAGTCCCAGGTCTTTTCGCTATTTCATTGGTCAAGGTATAATGTTTGATTCAAAATCACAGAAGCTCAGGACTTCACAGGCCATCTAGTTCTACCCAAATAAGTATTAACTTCATAATGTACCAAACAAGTTCTCATCTACTTGAAACCTCTACTTAGGAAGAATACATTTTCTTCAGAGGTAGCCCATTCCACTTTGAGATTGGTTTAATGGATAAGAAGTGTTTTCCTGCACCAAGACTAAATCAGTATCTTTGCAACTTGCACTTTTTGTTTCTAATTCTATCCTCTAGGGTTGAGAAGAGTAAGTTAGATGTTTCTTTTCTATGACATCCTTTCAAATATTAAAAGATAGTTATCATGCTCCCCTTAAGTTTTTTCTTCTCCTGTCCAGACATTCATTTCCATCATATAGTTTTTAAATGGCAAAACTCAAAGCCCTTCCCCATTCTAGCTGGTACCTTTAGATCCCCTCTGGCTTATCCATATCCTACCTACAACAAACATAATAGTCTGACAAGGATAGCATTAAGTAATAGCATCACGTTCCTGCTCCTGGATACCATGCCTTTCTTAATGTAGACAAGCATTACATTAACTTAACGGCCATATTAGTTAATCATGTATTGCACTAAAATCCCTAGAACCTTTTCATATGCTTTCATTGCTGTCTAGCCATGATGTTCTGATTTTGCCCTTGCATCACTGATTTTTTGAGCCTAAATATAAAACCTTATATATGTGTGTGTGTATATATATATATATTCCCATTAAATTTCATATCATTCTATTCAGCCTGATATTCCAGCTTAAACAAATATTTTTGAATTTTGATGCTGTCATCTAGAAAGTTTGCTAAATTTTCTACTTTTGAATCATCTGCAAATCTTATCTAAATTAGTATACAAATAATATATGGTTTTATATAAATTAGCATATACTCTGCCTCAGTTCTTCATCTGTAAAATGAGATGAATAAGGAAATGGCAAACTATCCTAATATCTTTTTTTGGGGGGGTGATGAGGTAATTGGGGTTAAGTGACTTGCCCAAGGTCACACTGCTAGCTAGTATTAAGTGGATGAGGACAGATTTGAACTCAAGTCCTGCTGACTTCAGGGCTGGTACTCTTATCCATTGTGCCATCTAGCTGCCCCGTCACCCTAGTATCTTTGCCAAAAATTGGGTCACGAAGAGTTGGACACAACTGAAATAACTAAAAAATAAAATATGTACATATGAAAGAAAGACAAAAAGAGAGAGAGAGAGGAGAGGAGGAGGAGAAGAAAGGGGAAGAGGAGAAGGAGGAGGAAAAGGTAAAGGACAAAGAGGACAAAGAGGAGGAAGAAAAAGAAAGAAAAGGAGGAAGCAATTGATGACACAGTAGAAAGAGTATTGGGCCTGGAATCAGGAAGACCTGAAGTCAAATCTGGCCTCAAACATTTACTAGCTATGAGATAAGTCACTTAACTTCAGTTTGGCTCAGTTTCCTCTCAAATGTAAAAGAGGAATAATAATAGTATATACTTTGCAGGATTATTATGAGGATCAAATGAAAAAATTTGTAAAAAGCACTTAGCATAATATGTAGCACATAGAAAGCTATATAAATGCTTATTCCTTTTTTCCTTTCCCTCTACTTATATAATAAATTGATATAAATATACATGTGTATGATATGTACACACATGTGTGTATGATAAATTAATAAACATACATGTATATATATAAATACATATAAATTAAGATGTAAACAAATGAACACATATCTATATATGCTCCCTATATTTTTATTTATAAAATACATATATACATACATTAGTATATGTCTAAGATATGGTTTCCTATGATCTCCAAACAATTATAGTTTGAAATCCTAGAAAGCCATTTTGGAAGGTCGGGAAGCTGTGCACAGCACAGTGCCTTTGGCTGTAAAAGCACTCACTAAATACAGAATGAATGAGTAACTGTGCTTATGGACTGATCTAGGCTATGAGCTCATGAAAATGCAACACTAAATAAGGCCAGAAGGGTTTGGGAAGGGAAAATTAAATTTGCTCGGTGCTGCGATGGTCTTGCTTCTGTTTTCTCTTGTTTCCCTTTTTCTTTCCCTGATCCCCAGGCCACAATTTGTGTAAGGGAGGGAGTAAGTAGGTAGGAGGTCTGTCATTGTTGGAGATCTCTTGACCCAATGCACAGACCATTCCCAAGATTCAAGAATCTGTATTAGTTTCATTGTGTTTTCATTTTAGACCAACTCCCTGAGCCCCTCTTTTTGTAAGGGCTTATAATGGGTTTCATGGAATCAGAGTCATCTGTCAGGGTAATAATGGATTAAATGCATATTGAGAAATTTGCCCTCTGGGATTCTCCTATGCCCCATTCATTTTCTTTCCTTAAAACTGCAGTACCATGGAAAAAGGAAAAAAGAAAAAAAAGCCTCTCAATGGAAGTTAGACCAAAAATAACTTCACTAATGAAATGTTAAAAGCCAGAGATTTAAGCCCAAATAAGCAAAACAGTTCCAAATAAAAGAAGAAAATCTATTCTTCACCCCCTGCTGAACTCTAGAGTGACAGGATCCCAAAGCAGTGGGGGCTCTCACCAAGCATGTGCATCACAAAACCCAGAGGTAGAAACTGCCTCCAGATTGGAAGTCCTATAAAATGAAAATAATCTATACTCAGCAAGACCCCAAAGGCCTTTTGGTAAGCCCTGCTGCTAAGAGAGAGAAAATTGCATCATCCCTTGCTCCATTTACTAGTTTTCACTCAGTAACAAGTCTGGAACCACTGGAGAAATGAGTTGAATTTAACGGATGCAGGCAATATGACCAAACTTCACAGGCTTCACTCAGCCATGAATGACTGAGTGAAAAATCATTGAAAAAGTCAGGCACTCCACTGAGTGCTGAGAATACAAATACAAGCAAACAAGATAGCTCCTGTCCTCCTGGAACTTACTTTCTAATGGAGAAACAGAATAGTGCAAGACTATTTTAGCATGATCTGGAAGTAGCCTGGGAATGATATGAAGAACTAGTTCTAGCTAGGATGAAAAAATTCGCCTATTCATCATCATCGTCACTAACATAGTGTAGTGTTCCAGACACTGGGCTAAATACTTCACAATTATTATCTCATCTGATCCTTACAACAATCCTGGGAGGTATTGTTAGTATTATCCCATTTTACAGATGACAATACAGACAGAGATTAAATGACTGGCTCAGGAATAAATAGCTAGCAAGTTTCTGAAACTGGATTTGAATTCAGATTTTCTTGACTCCAGGTTTAGGGGCTGAGGTTAGGATTCAATGCAAGGGAAATGAAGAGATGACCTAAGTCTGAGCAGGATTGGGAAACAGATGGAAAGAGTCTAGGAAAGCTTAGTAGCATGAGGAAGGGTCCTAACAGTATCTGGCAAATCCTCTTGTCTTTCTAGAGTTACCAGAAATCTCTCCTCATTGATTAGCTATGGGCTCAGGTCCAGGTACTAGACCTGGATTCAGGAAAATCCATCTTTGTAAGTTCAAATCCAGCCTCAGACTTTTCATAGCTGTGTGAGCCTGGGTAAGTCATTTAACTTTGCCTCAGTTTCCTCATCTATAAAATGAGTGGGAGAAAGAAATAGCAAACCATTCTGGTATCTTTGCTAAGAAAACCCCAAATGGGGTTAAAAAGAATTAGATAGGACTAAAACAAGTGAACAACAACTGGTTCTGAATGTTATGTTGTTCAGACATGGCTGGCTACATCATGAAAGCAGGGATTGTATTCCAGAGACTCATGACCCTTACCTATTGAGCTATTGAGTACTTAGGGTCACCATAATGGAGACACAGCTTCTTTTTTTTCTCCTTATTTTAATCCTCAACAAAGCTGAATATCCTAAAAGTTCTTTGCTTTTTTTTTCAAACTAAATCAAGACACATTTGAACCCTGGGATGTCACTAGTGGAATAGATACATCGTTCACCAAAAATGTAGGATTGAGTTTTTGGAGAAGGTTAGAGTGGGGCAAAGGGAAGCCTGGAAGGAAGGAAAGGGCAAACTCTCCACTAATTAGAGCTGTTCTAGCATAGAAAGGGCTGCCTTATGAGGTAATAAATTCCTTTTCTCCAACAGTCTTCAGGAGGCAATACAATGATCATTTGCCAAGGATATTGTAAAAGCCTCCTAATTGGTCTTCTTTCCTCAGGTCTCTCCCTGGTCCAATATCTCTTTTACCCAGTTGCCAGAGTGATTTTCCTTAACTTCAGATCTGACCATATTACTCCTTTACTTAGTAAACAGCAGTAGCTATCTATTAATTCTAGGATCACATATAAAACCCTCTGGTTTCTAACATCCTTCACAATCTGGCCCCAATTTATCTTTCTGGTCTCATTACACACTATTCCTTTTCCCATATCCTTAGTATAATCATACTAAACTTCCTGCTGTGTTCCCCCTCAATACCTTTTCACCAGGAATGCTCTCTCTCTCTAGTTACTTTCTCATAGAATCCCTTACTTCCTTCAAAATTCATCTTAATAAGTACCTTTTATGTGAAGCCCTTTCTAATCTCTCCAATTTGTGCAGTTCATCCTCCCTGAGTACCGTGTGTCTATTTCATATTTATTTTGTACGTGCACATACATAAACACAAGTAACAAAGATAACACAGATAATAAATGTTATCTACCTTATTCAACTGTAAATATTTTGAGAATAGGAACGATTTCATTCTATAATTCATCCGGATTGATTTACTGGTAGATTATATGATTTTTGCTCAGATATGAACTGGACTAGATGACATTTGCCTGATTATCTCTATTTTTTCTCCCTTCTCTTTACTTCCTGCCTCAATGATCTTGTTGTAAAAATTTATTTAGGGAATAAGAACAATCATTTCACTTTCTCCCCCAATGCTGGATCAAATATCACAAGCCTCCTGCTCGCAACCCCTTTTGATTATTCCAGTGGTTTTGATAAAACCTGGGACTACAAGCTGTTCATCTACATAACAGATGACAACTTGCTGACCAGCAGGAAGAAAGCAGAGGCTTTTGTTCAGACAGGAACAGTGACACTGAATATCCAAGTCATCCCTCAACCAACCACAATCATCACCACCACTTCCATGGTAAGAGCCTTGGCATCCGGAGTCTCCCACTGCATTCTTTTGTTAGTTGTTTAGTTAGAACTCTTTGATCCTGGAGGAAATGCTATGGACTCGAGAAGACCTCAGTGACTAGGAGATGATTAGGGGATGAAATCTTGTGTGTGCTAGAGCTGAGCAATCTCTGGGAGCAGATGGAAATGGATAAAGCCTTGGCCATTCTTCGTAAATGAACAAGAAATTTAACTTTTGATGCTCTAGTCATGTGGCTCCAAGCAACAACTTGTTCTTTCTTAACCAACCATTGATAAGCCATATCTTGGCTGGTGACTGATTTTTACTGTCCAGCTGGCACCATTATAGTCACTCCCAGGCACCCACCAGGCTAGCAAGTATTGTCTTCCCCCCTTTCAGAAGAAGCTCACAGGATTTAAAGCAGAAGGAAATTTGGCCATCGCTCAACTCACCTATTAACCTTGAAGTCATAATATGCAGCTGAAGGAATCTAAGAGTAACTACTGTTGAGAGGATTGAAAGAGATTTGAATGGCATTGTGCCTTTTCAGTGAAATACTTGTCACCAAGCCAGACCCTGGAGTATGTATGCATCAGCAAGAGCCAATAAGAATTGGGGGCTTGGCTCTTTGGGGAGATATGTGGTACAGTAGATAGATAACTAGCTCTGAACTCAGGAAAACCTGTGTTCAAATTCAGCTCTGATACTCACAAGCTCTCCATGTCCCAAGCAACTTTCAAGATGTTAAGTTGCAGAGAAATCAATTTATATTGGTAGAGGGAATTTTCTCATCAAAAGTTTCCTCAACCAATGTAATTATATGTGTTTATACACACATGCACATATATAATCACACAATGTGTCAATATATACAGGATGCACTGCACATACATGTATGTGGGCAATGCATGTGTGTTTGTATATGTGTTGTATGATACATTGTGTGCCCATGTGTGTATATGCCTTGTGTGTGTCTCCTTGAGAAGCCAGATTGGGATAAAATTTATAGCAGTTACTGTCAATCCTCACATATTCCTTAACTTTTCTGGATTTTTAACTAATGGAAACTTGGGAATTTATATATATATATATATATATATATATATATATACACACATACACATATGTACATCTATATATAGGATAGTGGATAGTTGTATACCTAGGATATTAAATATATATACATATATATATGATATTGGTATACCTAGGATATACACATACACATTATATATATATTTACATATATATGTATATATATATATATATTGAATAGTGGTATATCACTATCCAATTTCTAAAGCAACACTTATTAGTAGGAGTAGAAATGAAACATTATTGAGTGGAAAATGTAAACTCTAATTTATACTAGATATAAATCATATTTATATATATAAATGAATATTAAATGATATGAATATATAAAAAATATCACCACTGCTGTTCTACCCCCCTCTTCTTTTCAAGCCCAGAGTCACATATCTGATTCAGAGAGAAAATATTTATTCATCATCAGCTTGGTATGTACCATTCATTATTACGGTGGGCTCCATGCTACTCTTGGGTCTCCTGGGATACCAGTTCTTCCTCCTTGTGAAACTCATCCGAAGACACTGCTCCTTCAAACCCAAGGAAGATAAAGAATCTCTGTAAGTCAGTCTGTAAGCCTGATCCTTTTTATAACCTGGGGAAACCAATTCTGGTTGTTCCAACTATATGAAAGGAATAATCTTTTCTTGAATAATCTGGACCCTTTAGGGAGAAGGGAAGGGGCAGGGGAGATGGCAAAGAAATGGATGTTTTGCATAGGTTCCAAAACACCTAGTAATCACTCTGCACTGAGAAACCATTCCTTTTCTTTCCTTGATAAAATAACCAGTGCTGATATGGCAGGAACTCTGGAATTAGGTCTTTCCATCATTTTGGCCCCTGCCATTATCTCTAATAACTGAGAAGTACCATTTTGATCAGCAATGGAGAAGCACATTTACTTATTTATTTTCTGTTTAGAAAAGGATTAGAAAGGTTGTGTGACACAGTGGAGAGAGACCTAGCCATTGAATCAGGAAGACCTGCATCTGACTTATACTATGTGACTTCCTAATAAATCTCTGAATCTTTGAGTGACCCAGACAAAACATTAAGGCTATAAGTTGCAAAGCAGGTGCTAATCTACAGTGGTAAAGGTGGTTTCCTGATTTTTAGATCTATACAATAATTAAATTACAACTCCAGGTCAAAAAATTTTTTTTCATTTTTTTAAAGTAAGGACCAATAGAGATGGAATTGGAAAAATTATCAAGGTCTAATAAGGTGATATCTCTATCAAAGCCCTATTCTAATACCTTGATATACTGGTCTCTCCCCCATCTCCAACACATACTACAATAAAATAGAAATTCCTTGAGGGCAGATATAGTTTCATTTTTGTCTTTGTAATCCAGTGACAACACATAGTTCCTCTGAATAAGTATTTGATTGAAGATTCATCCTGTACTCTCAAAGGTTATATCGGCAAAGTTTAGGCTCAGGAAGATTCTACTACACTGGGAATGTTTCGAGGGTTGGTCTGATGATGGACTATATGTCTCCCATCTGAGGGCTAGCTTAATTAAGTTTAGAAGGGGTTAGATAACAGATGATTTTTATTTTTTTTTAAATTTTATTTTTTGGCCCATAGCAATTCATGAAGACTCTTTACTATTATGTGGAAGAGTTGATGACCTAGATTAGTGGAGTGTATTACTATATCAACACATGGAAAAAGTGCCCTTTTTTGATTATCCTTGCCCTACTGTGCTGAGTTCTAAAATAAGGCAGCATGGCAATATTGGGTGCTGATTTCTAGTGTGTCTAGAATTCTGGGTTTTAATTTAGTTCTATTCAACATGAACTTTGTCTTAGTTTCTATTTTTTAAAGGGAAAATGGTCTTGAGATATGTTTTGGTATAGTAGAGGGAAGAATAGCTATGTTATAATCAGTGAGACTTGGATTCAAGTCCTGAATCTAACATCGTCACCCATAGTAGTTGGGAGATCTTAGGCTATTCACTTTATCCTCTCAATATATCAGGCAACTCTATAAATCTATAAATTACATGTGAGTAATTTATAAATTGCATCAGTGGAAGGAATTTTCACATTGGAGATCCCCATTAAAATCATAGGTTCAGACCCAAAAAAAAAGGTGTGTGTGTGTGTGTGTGTGTGTGTGTGTGTGTGTGTTAATAACCATGTTCCAAAGAAAGATTCTGAAGATTCTCTCATGTTTTTCAAATGGTTTGAAATCGGTGGGTGAATGACTACATCACAAAAAGCATGAGAATTTGGCACGAGTTGCCCCTTCCATTATTACACCATCTTGGGGAAATTACTTTCACTGGTAGCATTAGCTTCATGATCAAATGGAGGGGAGGGGCTGTTGGGCGGATAAACATGGCAGCAATCCATGATGGGGCTTAGAGACAGTAACGGTTTCAAGGTAGGAATGGAGAGGTACTACTGGGAAACCAGGACCTCATACAATTCCTGAACTCATGTTAAATGTGCAAATTAATCTGGCCATTTTAACACGCACTCCCAAAGCTAATCATTTCTAATATGGTTTATTTAATAAAAGGAAACATGCAAGAAATTCTGAACTCAGTCTGATCTGTCTGAAAATGAGGTGTAATATGATAAGACAGGCAGCATTTATCAAATGAGATTGCCAGAGGAAGAAATATTCTATTTCTGAAGGAAGCTCCCCAAAGAAGCCTGTCTGGTTATGTGTGTAGTGATGTGCAATAGTCTCCTGGTAATTAATGTCAATCTTTTATTTTGTCATAGGGTGAAAAAAGAAGGTACGTATGCTGTCTATTCCACTGGCTTCTGGGACTTGGTGGGTGTACAAGAAAGGAATTCTACTCAGTGGAGGATAAAAGGGCAATACATATTCTCATGGTGCCTGACATTGAGGAGATGCTCAATAAATACTTATTGCACTTCACTGAATTGAATTGAATTGAATTGAACTACATAATCAGCATCTGGAGGAAAGCAAGAGTCAGAGTGTAGCATGAGAGAGTAGTATTTATTAAACCTTAAGGCACAGTAGAAAGAAGGAGGAGGAAGAGAAAAAGGAGGAGGAAGAAGAGGAAGGGGAGGAGGAGGAGGAGAAAGGAAAGGAGGAAAAGGAAGTAGAGTTAAGGGAGAAGGAGGAAGATAAGAATAAGAAGGAAGAGAAAGAAGGAGGACAAGGAAGAGAAAGAGGAGGAGGAGAAAAAGGAAGCGGAGGTAGTGATAATGGTGGTGATGGATGGAAGGCTGAATCTGGAGTCAGCGAGACCTGAGTTCAAATCTAGCCTCAGAAACATATTTCATGTGTGATCCTGGGCAAGCCATTTAACCTCTATTTACCTAAGGTTCTTCATCTGTAAAATGGGACTAACAATAGCACTTATCCCCAAGGGTTGTTTTGAGCATCAAATGAGATGCCTTAAAGTGCTATATAAATATTAGCTATTATTGTTATCGTTAATAATCATCATTCAACAAAACCTTATTAATTACTCCCTATGAACAAGGCATGTGAAAATGAAAGCATCTACACCGTTAGAAAGTTTATATTTTACCAGGAGATACAACATATATGCAAGTAAGTGAAATACAAAGTAATATGTTATCAATTTCAAGAGTGAGAGAAGGCTAAAAGCTGGGGTCAGGAAAGGTGTCCAGAGGATGTGGCACCTGAGCTACACTTCAAAAGAACCTAGGGATTTCTACCTTACAGACAGAAGGGAGACAGGAGTGCATTCTAGGCATTTGTGCAAAACAGAGACGAGCCAGTGTTGCTAAGCAGCCAGGACTCCTTCAATTGCATGTGTCTGTTAGGCTTAGGGCACCTGCTGGATTTCATTTGAGCACCTAGAAGGCAATCCCTTGCAGGGGAATGAAAGCTTGTGTAACAAACGAATTAAAAGTGTGTTTTAACTGAACCATATACTTGGGGCAGAACTTGAAAGAGGATAGCTCTTACCTTCCTTTTAAAACTAGTCTTTTTTTAAGGAAGAAAAATTCTTTAGAATAAGACTGTGATCAAAAAGGTAATTGTCGGGGTGTGTGGGAAAGAGTACTGGATTTAGAGTGGAAAGACCCAGATTCAAAGAGTACTGGATTTAGAGTGGAAAGACCTGGATTCAAAGAGTACTGGATTTAGAGTGGAAAGACCTAGATTCAAAGAGTACTGGATTTAGAGTCGAAAGACCTGGGTTCAGAGGGGAAGGCTTGGTTTACTTAACCACAAAATAAGAGGGTAGGATTATGTGACCTTGAAAATTCCTTCCATTTCCAAATCTATGAACAGGCAAGTTCAATGGGGATGATATTTTATATTTATAGATTCCAACCTTGATAAGGTCTGGCCAGGATGGTGCTAACTAATGTCTGCCCTTACTTAGCTGTTGAATAATGGTGGGAGGAAGAATGGAGGTAGAGAATGGAAAGACATTTTCAAGTGCCTGAAGTTGCTACCTAATTTAATCAACCAAATCAACAAATACTATATTTATGGAGCATCTTCGATTCCCTTTACTGATTGAGCATTCGATATTGCAGCATGCTGGGGAAGATGTCCCCTCAAGCAGAATACAGGATCATACACTGAGAGCTAGAAGGGACTTAGAAGCAGATAGTTCAACCCCTCACTTTTAAATCAGGCTCGGGGAGGTCAGATAATTTGCCTTGTATCACAGAGATCAGAAGGAACAGAGCTGGAATGTGAACCAAGCTCCTCTGACTTGGAAACTCACTCTCTTTCCATGCCTCCTGTGCACTTGAAAACAAATTATCTTTCCTTTTCCCATTCCTTTTTGATGAGTTATACATAGTGTATTTGGGACTGAGTTTGAAAGAGGTTAGCTCCTACTTTCTTTATGTAACTCAATATAAAAAAATAATTTTGAGGGAAGATGACTGCTTAAGATCTGTTAGTAGATAAGAAGTAAATAAGAAGGCAAATTAAAACTATTATTTTTTCATTTTTTCATTTCCCCCACTGGAGCCCTCTTTTTTCTCTGGTTCATCATTCTCTCCCTTTCTTCATACATTTCTATGGGATTCCCAGACATAGAGGACGATGCCTATTGAAAATGGGTACACAAAAGCAGGTCAAAGGGTAAAGAATATAGCATGGAGAGGGAGAGAGGGAGGTTCGGGAGAGAATGAGAGATTTGGAATCAGAAAATCTGAGTTTGAATTTGGCTCTGCTACTCATTGTATCTTCGATCTTGGGCAAAGCTCTTTCTCTGTCTCACTTGGTTAATTTTAAAATGATGAGGTGACACTTCATAAACTCTAAGATCCATTGACCTCTAAACTTATGATTTTTATGGTCTGAGATTTCAGACTTTGCTTTATGAGATAGAGATCAGAAGTGGGTGATGGGGAAAATATTGTAGATTTAAGGACACCAGGAGTCATCAAATACAACCAGGAATTTTATAGATAAAGAAACTGAGACCCAGAGAAGTGACTTGCCCAAAGTAACAGTAAGCAAGTATCTGAAGTGGAATTCAAATTCAGTTTTTGCTGTTCCCAAACCCAACCCTTTATCCACCATAGCAAGATCCCACAATGACTGGGGAATTCATTAACCTGATTTGTCCTTCTTAGTTTTGACCTATTAAAAAGACTTGTATCCACGTGCCCGCAATTGATACTGCCAGTGTGTCAAGCAGAATAAGGGGAAAATATAGATTTCATTTCCAGGAAGGACGGCAGGCTGCTAAAACATTTTCATGAGCTGATAAATTCTTTGCTATGTTTGCAACACTGAGCTGGAAGCCTGCTTAAGGGAACCCCACTGTGGGAGGTGGAATTTTAAAGGGAGGCAGGTGCAGGTAACTTGACTTTCATCTGTCTCCTTCCCTGCAGAAACCAAGAAGGCAAAGAGAGAAATTGTGTTGGTAAGTGCCACCATTCATTGAATGAATCCCCTTCCAGGATGTTGTTGTTTTCTTCCCAAACCAGCCTTTCTGTATTATCCTCTGGGGGTGTTTGTTATTCAGTGAGATGCTTGTACTTGGTCACTGGAACAGATTGCTGTGTGACGAGCTCTTGATAGAATTGGTTCCCTCCACTGAACATGTCTTGTGATATATTTGCAGAAGAACTGGATTTCATAAATATTGAACAGTGGTGTTTATTATCTCCATCAGCCCTCCAGGAGAGTAAGTGGGATGGGGAAGTGTTGCTTAATGATTAGAACTCACCTTCAGCACTTGAAAAGACTCTTTCTCTGCTCTCCCAGAGCATTGTAGAAAGGGAACATAGGAAGGGTATGGGGCTATAGGAGTCAGGAAACCTGAATTCTAGTCCCAGCTCTGACCATGAACTTAGCCTCTCAAGTCCTATTTCCTCATCTATAAAATTGACAGAGACCAAAAGAAGTGTGGCTAGAGGGCTGATTTTTGAATCAAGAAACTTGGATTCCAAATCCAGTTCTGCCTCAAAAAAGTTGTGTGAATTTGGGCAAGTCACTTAGTAAAATTTGTAAAATGAGTAATTATGCTTATCTCACCTTCCTTTTAGGTATGTTTTCCTTGTATGGGGACATTCCACCAATGCAAATCGGCAACTACTCTAACTTATAGTCAGAAAATAACCTGAACACTGAGCCCTTCTCTGATTAGTCTAAGGTCACAGAGGTAGCATATGTTAGAGACAGTATTTGAACCCTCATTTTCCTGACTCCAAGTTTGGCCCTCTCAACCATCCTATATATGCTAGACCTCTAAATATCATAATATAAAAGAACTTATCAAAAATATATAGACCTTGCTCTCCAAGAACTTAAAGTCTAAGGCACTTTGCTGGTGCCCAAAGAAAACTGGCATTGTCATTGAATACCTTCCCAGACACATAAGAAAATAAAAAATTATCCTTCTGATCAAATGATTAAAATTTAAATAATGTTCCTCTGAGCCCATAGCCAGTGTTAACTCAGAAGGTAAGTGGAGTAGTTGGTTACCTTTCTAGTAAAATTTGACCCCTCTAGCGTCCCAATTGGGGCGTTAGCTACCTACTCATCAGTTTGCTATACAACACAAGATTACTTCCATTGTCTCTCCCATCAGACTGTGAGCTCCTTGAGAGCAGAAACTAAGTTTGTTTTGCTTTCTTTGTGTGTGTGTGTTTTGTTTTGTTTTGCTTTTTGCCTTTGTATCCCCAGTGCAGATACTAGAATAGTTTGCCATTTTCTTCTTCAGTTCATTTTACAGATGAGGAAACTGAAGCAAACAGGGTTAAGTGACTTGCCAAAGATCACACATTGAAAAAGTGTCTGAGGGTGGATTTGAACTCTCATTCTGACTCCTGGGCCAGTGCTCTTTCCACTGGGCCACCTAGCTGCCCCACTTATACATAAAGTGCTTAATAAATGCTTCTTAACTGAGTGGTTATTACCTCAAAAAGTAGGAATGACCTTCAAGGTCATGGGACGGAAGTTTTTAAAGGGCATGGGGAAGGTATGAGCACAGGGATAATGAAGGGAAATCAAGTCCCTGAAGAAGTACCTTCCTGGAACCTGAGAGGCTGTATGGAAACACTGAGTGTCCAGTATAAGGAGAGGCCAAGGGAGGAGATTAATTAATCTTGGCTTCCACTCTGTGGCCTGAGGTAATGTCTGTCTAGGTGAGAGGAATAGGATAGAAAAAGGAAGGAAGCAAGGAAGGAAGGAAAGAAGGAAGGAAGGAAGGAAGAAAAGAAGGGGGAGGGAGGAAGGGAGGAAGGAAGGAAGAATGGAAAGGGGAAGGGCAGGGAAAAGAAAGAAAGAGAAAGAAAAAAAAGGAAGGGAAGGGAAAGAAAGGAAAGGAGGAAAAGAAAGAGGGACAAATGGAAGGAGGAAGGCAGGAAGGAAGGGAGGGAGGGAGGGAGGAAGAAAGGAAGGAAGGAAGAGAAAGTAAAAAAAAGAAAAAGAGAAAGGGAGGGAGGAAGGAAGGGAAGAAAGAAGGAAGGAAAGAAGAGAGAAAGAAA
>JAJPUD010027864.1:0-12773 GCA_023553655.1 Myrmecobius fasciatus
ATTTTAAGGAAAAGTCCATTAATTCCTATACTCTCTAATGTTTTTAAGAGGAATGGATGTTGAATTTTATCAAATGCTTTTTCTGCATCTATTGAGATTATCATATGGTTTTTGTTAGTTTGGTTATTAATATAGTCAATTATGTTAATAGTTTTCCTAATATTGAACCATCCCTGCATTCCTGGTATAAATCCTACTTGGTCATGGTGTATTATTCTAGGAATGATTTTCTGTAATCTCTTTGCTAATATTTTATTTAAGATTTTTGCATCAATATTCATTAAGGAGATTGGTCTATAATTTTCTTTCTCTGTTTTTGTTTTACCTGGTTTAGGTATCAGTACCATGTCTGTATCATAAAAAGAGTTTGGTAGGAGTCCTTCATTCCCTATTTTTTCGAATAGTTTATATAATATTGGAGTTAACTGTTCTTTAAATGTTTGGTAGAATTCACATGTAAATCCATCTGGTCCTGGGGATTTTTTCTTAGGGAGTTGATTAATGACTTGTTCTATTTCTTTTTCTGAAATGGGACTATTTAGGTAATTTATTTCCTCTTCTGTTAATCTGGGCAATCTATATTTTTGTAGATATTCCTCCATTTCACTTAGGTTATCAAATTTATTGGCATACAGTTGGGCAAAGTAACTCCTGATTATTGCTCTAATTTCCTCTTCATTGGTGGAAAGTTCTCCCTTTTCATTTTTGAGACTAACAATTTGATTTTCCTCTTTCCTTTTTCTAATTAAATTAACTAGAGGTTTATCTATTTTGTTGGTTTTTTCATAAAACCAACTTGTAGTTTTATTTATTAATTCAATAGTTTTTTTACTTTCAATTTTACTAATCTCTCCTTTTATTTTTAGGATTTCAAGTTTGGTATTTGATTGGGGGTTTTTAATTTGTTCTTTCTCTAGCTTTTTTTAGTTGCAAGCCCAATTCATTGATTTTCTCTTTTTCTATTTTATGCAAATAAGCATCTAGAGATATAAAATTTCCCCTTATTACCGCTTTGGCTGTATCCCACAAATTTTGCTATGTGGTCTCATTATTGTCATTCTCTTGAATGAAATTAGTAATTGTGTCTGTAATTTGCTGTTTCACCCATTCATTCTTTAGGATAAAATTATTTAGTTTCCAATTGGTTTTTGGTCTATTTTCTCCTGGCCTTATATTGCATGTGATGTGTGGTGGACTTATGTCACATGACAATACCTTCTATTGCTCTTATTCTTTCAACTGCAAAGAAGTAATATTGTTACCAATGACTTGGCATCATCACTTACTCTAATTATGATGCTGATTCATTTAAGAAAGGATTAAATTATGTTCTATAGTCCTTAATAGGTCAGAAAAGTATAGAACAAAACAATGATAAAATTAATTCAAATCACTGGCCAAAAGTGATTCATTTTTTGAAATATGTCAAAAATTTGAGATGCAAGCATAGCACTTTTTTTTCCTGAGGCAATTAGGGTTGAGTGACTTGCCCAGAGTCACTCAACATTCAAGTGTTAAGTGTGTGAGGCCAGATTTGAACTGAGGTACTACCTGACTTCAGGGCTGGTGCTTTAGCCACTGTGCTAGCTAGCTGAACCAACAAACATATCACTTAAATAAGCCATTTAGTAGTGCCACTAGATATGTCTGCTTTTTTTAAATGAAGTAATATTTCTGGAATATTTTTGGAAGCCTCTTAAAAATAAGGAAACAAATCTGAACAAAGAAAGAAAGGTGGAAAATGGAGGAGCAGGCAATTTAATAAATGAATGGAACAGGTAGAAATTAAAACTGTCATCTTCCAAATGTCTTACATTATTTGAAATACATATAGAGAAAAAAAATGTTTAGGTATATGGCCCATGGTTGACAAATTAAATTCAATATTAGATTAGAAGAAGGAATTAAAGAAAGTGACAAAGTTATTGAAAACTCATAAAAAAAAGGCTTAATGAATGGGAAGTTAGAAGGAGGAAAGAGAATTCTGAATTCATTTGAACTTGACCAGGAAAAGATAAAAATAGTTTAGATAGATTAACAGGCAATACTAAACATAGACATAAATAAAATAATAATGATTCAATTGTATTCAAACAAATCAGAAAAAGACTAGCAAATGGAAAAGAAGATAAATTGTTGAAAATTTGTTTAAGCCTAATCAAAGGAATCAAGCTTTATTTTATAATACTACTCAAGCTTACTTTAAAGAAAGAGGGGATCAATATAACATAATTAAGTAGGAACAAATTCAAAGATAACAAATATGGCCTTAAATATTAAGGGAATAAATTTGCCAGTGACAATGAACAAGGCTGATAAAATAGATGAGAAAACAAAAGAATTAATTTTTTGCACACAAGAAACTTTTAAAAATAGACATACAGAATCTGTATGAAGAGGCTAAAACTAGATTTACTGTCAAACATTACTTTAAAAATCCTATATGTATGTATATATACACATATATACATCTCTGTGTTTGTATGTATGCATAAATATGCATACATACATATTATGTATATATATATATATGTTTATATCTATGTGTTATTTCCTAAATGGCAAAGAATCTGACATCCTTTTCCACTTTAAGGAGAGAAAAGTCAGACCATGGCCCAGAATTTGTTCTTTCCTTTGTTATCTTCAAGAAGACATAGAGCTAAATTTATATCTATATGAACCTTTGAATTATCTCTGGTCAAATGCCACTAACTAAAAAGAAATGTTCATTCTCTGCTCTTTAAACTTAGTATATACCAAACAGAATTTATCTTCCCCCTAACTCCTCCTCACCTTTTCTACTACCATATAAATTGTCTTTCATTGCTTCCCAGTCCCTCATGCTCACAATTTAGGAATCATCCTGGCAGTCACTACCCAATATCTAAGTGCTTTCTAGAGTCTGTAAATTTTATTTCTGCAATATGTTCTCTTCTATCCTCTGACATAGTCATCACTCTATTGGAGACTCTTATCACTTCTTGTCTTGATTATCACAATAGCCTGTTGGTGAATCTCCATGCTTCAAATCCCTTCCCTTTCCAATCTAAGCTCAGGCTGGGTCATGTTAACCTCCTACTTCTCATTCAATAAATTTCAATGGCTTCTCCTTGCCTCCAGGAACAATGTAAAGCCCTTCATTACCTTATCTCCTTCTAGCATTTCAATTTTATGCCACCTTAATACCTAACACATAATAGTTGATCCAATGACACTGTCCTCCTTGCTATTCCACGCCATCATTCTGCTTTGGACATTTTCTTTGCTTGTTCCCCATGTCTGGAATATTCTTTGTCTTCCAATACAATTAATGAACTCTCTTTGTTTCCATTGAATATCAACTAAAATTCCACTTTCCATAGGAAGCCTTTATTGATCCTTTTTTCTCTTTATCTTTTCCCTCTTATTTCCTATTTATCCTGTAAATATCTTGAGAGACTTTGTATATACATGTTGGTGTGTTGTCTCCCCCTATACATAAATTTCTGGAAGGTAGAGTATGTCTTTTAATACTCCCAGTGCTTACCACAGTGCCTGGCAACAAGGCAAGTGCTTAACAAATGTATGTTGATTGATTAAAGGGAATGGGAGCACTTAATTTAAACTTGTCAAGTTAACAAATGTAAGCTATACAAAAGAACACTATTAAAAACAAATAGCAAACCAACCCATTTATCCAAGCAAATTTGAAATTTGAAATTTGAAACAAATTTGAAAACTTAAGTTTAGAATATATGAAAGAATACACAAAAGGAAATGATATTTTCAGTTGATAGATAAAATTTCAGTTCAAAGCAAGAAAGAGGGCTCATTCTTTAACAAGAAAGTATATTGTAGCAGTATCTTAGGAAACAAGATATAAAACTGACATGTGTTTATGAGCTGCAGAATTTCTCTGGAGCCTTACATGTTTCATTCCAGTGAAGCTTTGACACAGACTCTATTCTCATTCAGTTTCCCAGAATTGTGTCCAGCCTTTTTTTCCACCAATGAGTCATATCTCCTTCCACATGTATAGCTGCATGTAAAATGACTAAGTACAAATTTAAAAATAATGATGTAATCTAAACTTATTCACAGATTTAGTACAAGAATAATTAAAATGCCTGTGATATCAAAGTACAAGAAAGTTAAAATATATCTATATATTTAGTTATGATTAAATTATGGCATATAAACAAAAAGAATATTACGAGCCAGAAGAAATGATGAATATTCAGAATTTAGAGAATCTAAAGAGGCTTTATGTGAATTGTTGCAAATTCAAAGAAAATTCAAAATGAATGCAAAATAGTAATGGAAAGAACAACAAAAAAAACTAAAATTTCATTTATAATAACTGAACTTTTTCCAAGAAATGAAAACACAGAAGTGGTAAATTATTATTTTGGGTCATTGTTCAACTATCAAACTAACAATGTTTTAGTGATTTTATGAAGCTGTTTTTTTCTTTCCTTCTCTCCTCTCCTTCTTTCCTTCTTTTGTTCCTTGCTTTCTTCTTTCCTCCCTTCCTTCCTTGCTCTCTTCCTTCTTTTCTTCCTTCCTGCCTTGTTTCCCCTTTTCCTGCTTTCTTTTGTTCTTTCTTTACTGTCTTCCTCTTTTATCTCTCTCTCTCTCAAGATCTATCTCAGATTTGTTCAGCATTCAAGATAATACCCCAAAAACCTACCAATATACTTTTTTCATCAAACTACCAAATTGTTAAATTTTAGGAATATATATAAGAAAATATCACTCATTTTAAGGAATAAAATATCTATATTCTCAATGGAAATATTTTTGAAAAACAGATTTGAAAATACCATATTAGCAGATGTAAACTATATTACAAACATGTAATCATACAATTTTATAAAATAGCAAAGATTGTACTCCCCACTTATGAAATGCACTGTTCAGAAATTATTTTGTCTTTGATATTTTCAAGCTATGTCTCACTCAATGAACCTGTCTCTATAATAATTTAATATAAAGGATGGGATATTAGTTCTTAAAGCCTTAGCTTACAAGTAGATCAAAGGATGTTAATAGAATAATGTCCTAGAAACTTATTGAATGAAAATAGATTTCTATTAAAGATAATGTGATTGGATCCAGCCATTCTGGAGAGCAATTTGGAACTATGCTCAGAAACTTATCAAACTCCGAATTCCCTTTGACCCAGTAGTGTTTCTACTGGGCTTAAATCCCAAAAAGATTTTAAAAGAAGGAAAGGAACCCACATATGCAAAAATGTTTGTGGCAGCCATTTTTGTCGTGGCATGAAACTGGAAACTGAATGGATGCTTATCAGTTGGAGAATGCTGGAATAAGTCATGGTATATGAATGTTATGGAATATGATTGTTCTGTAAGAAACAACCAACAAGATGATTTCACAGAGGCCTGGAGAGATCCACAACAACTGATGCTAAATGAAATGAGCAGAACCAGGAGATCATTGTACATGGCAACAAAAAGATTATATGATTATCAATTGGCTCTTTCCAACAATGAGATGATTGAGATCAGTTCCAATAATCTTGTGATGAAAAGAGACATTTATACTCAGACAGAGCCTGTGGGAACTGAGTATGGACCACAACACAGCATTTTCACTTTTTGTTGTTGTTTGCTTGCATTTTGTATTCTTTCTCAGTTTTTTTTCCTTCTTGATCTGATTTTTCTTGTGCAGCAAGATAACTGTATAAATATGCATACATATATTGGATTTAACATATATTTAACATATTTAGCATGTATTGAATTACCTGTCATCTAAGAGAAGGGATGGAGGGAAAGAAGGGGTAATTTGGAACACAAGGTTTTGCAAGGGTCATTCTTGAAAAAAATTATTCATGCATATGTTTGTAAATAAAAAAACTTTAATAAAAATGAAATAAAGATGTGATTTAGATTATTTTGACATATTTTTAAAATTCCCTGGCATATTTAAATTTTATACATTTAGATAAACAATACTGTTGTTATTAACACTTCAACTGCATCAGCATTAGCTTGATTCCTTTTTAATCATGGTGCTATTGGATGTTGTAAACTCTTTGAGTTGTTACTAAGAGAGAAGAGAGGAAAAATTTTGTTGATGTTTAGAGTTCAGGACATCTAAACTAAAGAGTTAAATGTGGTTGGGTGTCCACACTATGTCTGTCACCAATATTGTAAACATTGGCTACCTAAGTAATGGTAAATCTGCCCAGGTTGGAAACAGGAGGAGTTCACAACATCCAATAGCACTATGACTAAGAAGGTGTTTTGTCTAGTCTTTGTTCAGACAGCCAAAACCAAGATGATGAAGAAACTCAAAACCATGTCACATAAGGCTCAGTTGAAGGAATTCAGAATGTTTAACTTGGAGAAGAGAGGACTTACTGGGGGCAATAATAACTGTCTTCAATTATTTATCTTTGGGGGAAAGGTTATGTTTGTTGAATATAGTTAGGATATGGAGTCAGGTAGATATGGTTTTGGGGCTGTGGTAGGACAATTGTTTCCTGACACAGCTTCTTTTATCCTGAATCATCTTTCTCCTCACACACAATCCCAATACAATTTTCCTATCCTTCAGTTTCTCAAGTGATTTCCTTGGTGGCTCTCCCTTCCCTCATGGACTTGATTGTTCTTATTTTTTTCTGACACATCTTTCTGGCCATGAAAAGTCCAAGTCATGTGTTGCCCTAGCCTCTAAAACCATATGAGTCAATATACTCTCAGATGGAAACAAGTGTTTGCTCCAGAGTAGCTAAGTGCCTCTATATCCTTACTGTATAATCCCATTGCATATTCTTGTTGTATTAGGAAGAATAAACTTTCTCTTCTACTAAATGTTCATTGCTTTGTGAGTACTTCATTTCATCCCAATAATGAAAATGAACAAAGAAACTTGCAACTTTAGAGGTTTTGGAATTTTAAATTTTAAGGCTTTAGAGTTATTCATATAATAGGATACTGTCACTGATACTTATTAATTGTATGACCAGAGCAAATCCCCTAACTTCTCTGACCCTTCATTTTCTCATCTATAAATCTAAGAAATTATCTACTTCACAGATTTGAAGACAGATTCACATGATCTAATCTATTCAAAGTGCATGGCTAACCTTAAGGCACTATATAAATTTCTTATATTATACTGCTTATCCTCAGAGCATCTCATAAGTTGTAGAGAAGTCTATTTCAGCTTAACCTAAGGATAATTTTAATGAACAGAGTTGTCTTCTCATAGTAAGGAATGAGTTCAAAAAATGATCATAGTCTTAAACCAGAGGCTAAATGGTCATTGTCATGTATCTTGTGAAAAGGTATTCATAATTAGATATGAGTATGAAAATATTTTGGAGATATCCTATTTACCAGAGGTAAAACCCAACAAGCAGCTTATGCCCTGAGCTTAACATAATAATAATCCTTTGTGCTCTGTAAGATATCATCCTCTGGCAAAATATATTGCTTGCCTCAACACCAAATTTCCAGTGAGGGATTTAGCTCACCCTATTTCCCAGGGCCCATCCATCAATTATTTACAATCACCGTTCCTTATAACTGCTAAATATTGTACTGCTGGTCCCATCACAGAATTCTGATTCTGTATTTTATAGAGTAATTATGACCCGCAAGACTTGAGGTGACTATTCACATGGGACTCAAGCATACCTGTCTCATGCATACCTGTATTATCCCAAGAAATATCAACCATGAGAATTGTTTCAAGACCTGAGAATGACTATGTTATGGTTCAGTTCACTTATGGTTTCCTATGTATGTAAAACACTACCTTATTCCAGGATGTTAAAACCTTCTTTGTGGGGGGCGGGTAGGAGGAGGGTTTCCATTTTCAAATATCATCTTTCTCATTCTAAATTAATTAAATTTCTGTTTCTGTCCTGGTTTTTCTGTTTTTGGCCTGCTCTTTCTCAGCTCTAGCCATTCATAGGTTAGAAGCTAGTTCCAGTATTGCTGAAAGTCTCTAATTCCATGATGTTTCATTAATAAGAATAAAATATTCTGAAGCTTTTCTGAATGTGTTGTTATTGCTCATTTTTGTGATAATTCTTTTTTGAAGAGTTTGGAACTTAAAGGGTTTTTCCTTCTTTTTAATCTCCTGAGATAAAGTTATTCAAAGTTCCTTTATATAGGATTTCTTTGCTGCACATTGTCATATCCACCAACTGTGATTATCACAAGGTCATCCATAGATTTAAAATTCTACAGATATTGAATATATAGAAGAGATCAAAGGTTTTTACTTGAAAGTTGAATCTCAATCATGACACACAGAAATTTGACTCTGATTTAGTATGCATGGAGGGATATAAAACATTGTATTCTGGGTTACCATTGATTAATAATTCAGTAAGTATTTTGTAAAAAAAAATGATTATGAGTCAGGCACTGTGCTAAGAGGCAGGGATGCAAAAAGTGAAAAAAGATAATCCCTATTCACAGAGAACACAATCTAATTGAGGAAACAACAAATAAGCTATATAAAAGATAATTAGGAAATAATAGAAAGAAGGTACAAGAATTAAGAATTGTAGAAAAGGGCTTCTTATTCAAGATAGGATTTTAATTAAGACTTGACGGAAACTAGGGGAGGAAGTAAGTGGATATATGGAAGGAAAACATTCTAGGCATGAAGAACAGCTGGAAAAATGCCTGGAAATGGTAGTAGTGCCACTGGATCAAAGAAGACCTGGTAGAGAATAATCTGTAAAAGCACTGGAAAAATAAAAGGATTTAAAGTTTAAAAGGCCTTGAATTCCACACAAAAGATTTGATTCTAGAAAAAAAAATGTTTATTGAGTAGAGAGATGTTGTAGTCAGACTTTCACTTTAGGAAAACCATTTAGGTGGATGAGTGAAGAATGAACTCTGGAACAGGAAGATATTTGAGGTAAGTAGACCCAATGTCAGGCTATTGCAATAGTCCAGATGTGAGCACTTCCACCAGAGTGGTAGTAATGTCAGAGGACAGAAGGGGATAGATATTGGAGAAATATTGCAGAGGTAAAATTGACAAGCCTTAGCAGGAGATTGTATCTAGAGGATGAATTATAGTGAGAGATCAAGGATGATGACAGCAACCCCCTTTACCCCAGGAGCAGAGATTGAGTAAAAAAAGAAGAAGAAGAAGAAATACCAAAAGAAGAAGAACGAAAAAAGAGCAAGAAATAGAATAAAACCTTGACCATAGAATTGTTACTATGGTGACAAGGCAGAACAAAACACAAACTCGGGTGAGGACAAAATGTCCACAGAAGAAATCTATAAGACTAAAAGAGTGATATGAATTGGATTCAAGCCCAGAGAGGCTTCTTGGAAGTGCTAATAAAGGACTTTAAAAAGCAAATAAGAGAAATAGAAGAAAAATGAGAAAGTGAATGAGAGGTATGCATGAGAGAGTCTACAGCTTGGAATAGGAAGGGAAAACAATTACTGAAGAAAACAACTCCTTAAAAAAGGCAATTGGCCAATTGCAAAAAAAAATCCACTGAAGAAAATTATATCTTCAAAAGTAGAACTAACCAAATGAAACAGAGAAAAAAGAGATAGAAAAGTTAAATGAAGTAAATCCCACATTAAAAACTAGAATGGGGAAAATGGTAGCTAATGACTCTGTGAGACAGCAAGAATCAGTAAAACAAACTAAAAATAATGAAAAAAGGAAGAAATTAGAAAATGTTTTTCATTAGAAAAACAGCTGACCTAGAAAGTATATCCAGAAGACAGAGACAAATTAAAATTTATTGGCCTGTATAAAGGCCATGACCAAACAAAAGAGCCTGAGTAGCATTCTTCAGGAAATCATTAAGGGAAACTGTCCCTATATTCTAGAAAGATAGGGGGAAATACTCAATGAAAGAATCCATTCATTATCTTTGGAAGGAGATCCCACAAGGAAAACCCCAAAGAACATTGCTAAAAAATTCCAGCACTAAAATACAAGGAAAATATACTGTGAGCTATCAGACAAAAACAATTGACATATCAAGGAATGTTTGTCAGGATTACAAAGACTCTGGCAGCTTCTACAATAAAGGATCACAGGAACTGTGTTATATTCCAGAAAGCAAAGGACCTAGAGTTACAATCAAGAACTAACTACCCAACAGGATTCAGTATGACCTTTCACAGCAGGCAATAGATCTTCAGTATTGAAATAAGAGACTTCCAATAGTTTCTATTGAAAAAAAGCATAACTTAACAGAAAATGTAATCTATAAACATAGGATTCAAAAGAAGTGTAGACAGGAAAAAGTGGAGCAGAGAGGAGGACATCATTTGGATTGAAGGTGTAGTTTTAAATGTGATATGATGACATAAAAGAAAAAAGACATTAATGGATGGGAAAAGGTCTGTACTGGGAAAAGGGCAAAGAGATAAAATAGGATAATCAATTCACACCAAGAGGTGCAAAAGACATATTACTATCCAGGTAAAGAAGAGAAGGAGATGAGAACTGTCTTAAGCTTGATCTCATCAGTTATGGTTTTAAGAAGGAATAATTTAATATTCAGTTGGGTATAGAAATGTATCTAACTCTATAAAGAAGTAGGAGGAGAAAGAGGAAAGAAAAAGGAGGGGCAGGAAGAAAGGGAGGTCAGAAACACTAGAGAAAATGGTAAGAGAAGGGAAAAGGAGTGATAGAAAATAAGTTAAGGTAGAGGCTGTTTAAAAAAAACACGACTAAAAGAAGGGATGAGGAATAATAACAGCTAAGGTACTGATAAATCATTACTGGTTAGGAAAATGCAAATTAAAATAACTCTGAGGTACCACCTCTAACCTCTCAAATTGGCTAAAATGATAGGAAAAAATCATAAAAATATTGGAAGGGATGTGGGAAAACTGAACACTAATACATTATTGGTGGAGTTATGCAATGATCCAACCATTCTGGAGAGCAATTTTACTCTATACCCAAAGGGCTATGAAACTGTGTGCACCCTTTGACTCAACAGTGCCTTTACTGCTCTGTATTTTAAGGAAATCTTAAAGGAGGGAAAAGGACCCACATGTGCAAAAATGTTTGTAGCAACTATTTTTGTGGTAGCAAAGAATTGGAAAATGAGTAGATGCCCATCAATTGAGGGAATGGCTAAGCAAGTTGTGGTATATGAAGTTGATGTAATATTATTTTTCTATAAAAGATGATTTTAGAAAGTTTTGGAAAGATTTCCATTGAACTGATTCTGAGCGAAATAGCAGAATCAGGAATATGTTGCACACAATAACAGCAAGAATGTGCTATGACTAAATATGAAAGACATAATTCTTCTCAGTGCTTCAGTGTTCCAAAGCAATCCCAAAAGACTTTGGACAGAAAATGCTATCTGCATCTAGAAAAAGAACTATAGAGATTGAATAAAAATCAACACATAATACATTTACTATTTTTTTCTGTTTTTTTTTAATCTCGCCTATGTTTTTTTTTCCCTTTTGGATCGATTCTTCTTTCCCAACATCATTCATAAAGAAATGTGTATTATAAATAAATAATTTTTAATAATTTCCAGAGTCAGATGGATTTACAAGTGAATTCTACAGTTAAAGCACAATTATTTCCAAAACTATGCAAACTATTTGAAAAATTAAAGAAAAGAAGGTGGCCTACCAAATTCCTTTTATGACACAGATGTGGTGCTGATTCCTAAACCAGGCAGGATCAAAACAGAAAGTAAATTATAGACCAATTTTTCTAATGAATATTAATGTAAAAATCTTAAATAAAATATTAGCAAAGAGATTACAGCAACTTATCACCAGGAACATATACCATGTCCAAGTAGAATGTGAGCCAGGAATGCAGGGCTGGTTCAACATTAAGAAAACTATTAATATAATTGATTATACCAAGAAGTAAATTCACAGAAATCATGATTTTCTCAAAAGATGCAAAAAACCATTTGACAAAATCCAACAGCCATTTCTATTGAAAACACTAGGTAGCATAGAAATAAATGGAGTTTTCTTTAAAATGATCAGTAACACCTTTCTAAATCTATCAGCAAACATATTATGTAATGGGGATAAACTAGAAGCATTCCCAATAAGATCACCATTACTATTCAATATTGTCTTTAAAATGTTAGCTTTAACAGTAAAAGAAGAAAAAGAAAAAAGAAATATAACAGTTGAGTTGATAAATTATAGAATTATTTGCTATCAACAATGAGAACCTTTGAGATTATGTAATAATTTTATAGTGGATGCAGTAATAACTCTTGTGTGATTTTTTTTCCACCTTAATTTTAGTGGCATGTATGTTGAAATGAAAACAGTTAATGAAGGGAATGCTCCAAGGCTGAAGTTAACAAGACAAAATTAGTTTAAGAGCAAGGGTTCTAGGTTTTCACATGAATAGGACAATGTAAAATTGAATTATTTCATCAAAGGTTCAAGATGGGAAAAGATGAGAGATGAGCTGCAGATAAGATGATATGGTAGAATATTGAACTATCAAGTGATTAATCATGATGTGAATGAAAAGAAAGATCTATTAAGAGAAGGGAAGGCAGGCTAAGTAAAAATCAAAAAAAAATTTGTCAGGTAGAGGGATTTTAGAAATCTTGAATGTAGAGGTAGTACATTTGTAGGTGACTGCAGGATCAAGAATACAATCATCTACATTGTTGGTGGAATTGTGAATAAATCCACCTATTCTGGAGAGCAATTTGGAGCTATGCTCAAAAAGTTATCAAACTGGGCATACCCTTTGACCCAGCAGTGCTTCTATTGGGCCTATATCCCAAAGAGATCTTAAAGAAAGGAAAGGGC
>JAJPUD010027865.1:0-15167 GCA_023553655.1 Myrmecobius fasciatus
GCATATATACATATTTTACATATGCAAATAATAATAGAATTTTTAGGAGTTACAATTATCATTTTTCTATATAGGAATAAAAACAGTTTAATCTTACTAATTTCCTTATGATTTCTCACTCATCATATCTTTTTTGTACTTCCCTTGAATAATGGAATTGAAAAAAAAAAAGCAAAAATAATTTCAACAAGAAAGCTTGAAACTCTTCTATTTCATTAATTACCTTTTTTTTTTCTGTGAAAGAGTAAGTTCAATTTAGCTGCATAGTTTATAATCTTTACTTCTTTGTCTTCTGGAATATGAACTTCCAAGTTCTTTGATCCTTTAATTTGGAAGCTGTCGAATCTTTTGTGATCCTAAATATGACTCCATGGAATTTGCAGGATTTCTTTCTGGCTACTTGCCATATTTTCTCCTTGATCTTTTATCTTTGGGATTGGGCTTTAATATTTCTGGGAATATCCCCTTGAGGTCTCTTTTGGGGCATAATCAATGGATTCTTTCAATTTTTATTTAATTTTTTGGTTCTAAGATAACAGAATAGTTTTCCTTGAATATTTCTTGAAATATAATTTTTTGACTATTTTGTTGATCACAGCTTTCAGGTAGTCCAATAAGTTCTAAATAATTCTCTCTTTTACTTCTCAAGTTAGTTCTCTTTCCTGTGAAAATTTTGACAAATACTTTCGTTTTTTTCTTTTCTTTTCATTTTGTTTTATTGCTTTTTGGTGTCTATTGAAGTCATTCTGCTTGCCTGTTTATGCTTTTTAATGAATTATATTCTTCACTGTGCTGTGTACTTCTTTTATCATTTGAATAATTCTATTTTTAAAGTGTAACTATTTTCAGGTTTTTGTGCCTCTTTTATCAAGTTGTTTTCTCTCTTTTCATAGCATTATCTTCATTTATTTCTGCAATTTTCCTCTGTCTTTCTTATTTGATTTTTAATTCTTTATTTGAATTCTTCCGGGAATTCTTATTGGGCTTGAATCCAATTCAGATGTTTCTTTGAAGCTTCACTTACATTGTTTTCTTCTTCTGGGTTAGGGTTAGGATCTTGAATATTCCCTATCACCATAATAATTTCTTCTGGTCAAATTATTTTGTTCTTATTTACTCATTTATCCAGTATATTTCTTGACTTTTAACTATGGTTATAAAATTGGAATCTGATTTTGAAGTAAAGGGGAAACTATACTAAGCTTTAGTTTTTTCTTGCTCTTGTGTTCAGATCTGATTCTGGCGATCTCTAGATTCTCAAAGTTTGTAAGGTAGTATGATCTAAAAAGAGATTTGGAAAATGCTCTTCTGGCTGGTGCTCTGTACGTTTCCTGCAAAGGCATCTTATTTCCCTGTAGCCAACAGCACTAATGCCCTTTCTGGTGCTTGGATTGTGACCAGGTCCCTTATCCTCCTGCAGCCACAGTTCTTAATGCTCCTCTGTTTTGAAATTAAGACCAGGACCTCTTCTCCCCTGTGATTGTCCTCAAGCATTCTTCTCCCTCCTGGAGCATGATAAGTACCTCTGTTCCCCTGTAGTCAAACATTCTAATGTTCTTTTAGTCCTAGGACTGAGACTCAGAAGTGTGTTTGGACAATGTAACAGTGTCCTGAATTCAATACAGAAAAGAGTTTCCTAAAATTGCCTTCCAGCAAGTTTTTCAGCCCTCCTATCACTGCCACCATCATCTATACTCTGGGAGCTCTCAAAGCTATGGTTGCAGGAATACAATCACTTCCAAGGCTCATTATTGGTTTCCCAGGATATGGTTACCCTGAAAAATCTACCTTGTAGTCTAGGCAGAAACTCCACACTCCAAACTCCAAACACCTGGAGTTTATCTGAGGCACTCGGGACGCTCTGCCCTGATTGGGGGCAGGTGTTCTGGCAGACTTGCCTTGTTTAAGGAGTAATTAGGACTTAGTCCTAGACCCCACTGGCCCAGCACCTTAAGTTAATTAGCTGAATTGCCCCAGGGCAAAGCTTTCAGCCGCCATTTTTTCCCTACCTTAAAGAGACATCCACTCTGTCTAAAAAAAAATGAAGAAGCAAAAGAAAGCTCTCACCATAGACAGCTTTTATCAAGAGAAAGAAAGGACGACCCCAGATCCTGAGGTTCCTTTAGACAAAAATCCAAAGGAAGTTATTAAGGTTCATCACTGGTCCCCTTTTCAAAGGGCCTTTCTGGAAGATTGCATAAAGAATTTCAAAAGAGAGCTGGAGGATAAATGGGAAAATAAACTGAAATCAGTGCAAGAAAGATACAATATCTTGCAAGAAGGATATGATGCCCTGCAAAAGAGATATGAAAAAGACACCAATTTATTGAAAAATAAAATTAGTGAAGTGGAAAAAGAGTGCAATGAACAAAACAATTCAATTGGCCAGTTACAAAAGGAGCTTAAAAAGGTAACTGAAGAAAACAACACTTTAAAAATAAGAATTGAACAAATACAAGCCAATGACTCAATAAGACTTTAAGAATCAGTCAAACAAAAACAAAAGAATGAAAAAAAATAGAAGAAAATATGAAATATCTCCTAGGAAAAACAACTGACTTGGAAAATAGATCTAGGAGACACAATCTAAGGATTATTGGACTTCCTGAAAGCCATGATGAAAAAAATAATCTAAACACTATCTTCCAGGAATTCCTGAAAAAAAAAAACTGCCCTGAGATTGTAAAATCAGAAGGCAATATCACCATTGCAAGAATTCACTGATCACCTCCTGAAAGAGACCCCAAAATTAAAACCCAAAAGAATATCGTGTCTCAATTTCAGGATTATTGCACCAAGGAAAAGATTCTGGTAGAAGCTAGAAAGAAACAATTCAAATACTGAGGATCAATAATTAGAATCATACACAATCTGTGAGCCTCCACACTGAAGGGTTGAAAGGCCTGGAACCAGATATTCTGAAAGCCAAAGGAACTTGGATTACAGCCAAGAATAACCTATCCAGTTAGAATGAGCATTATCCTCCAGGGAAGAAGATGGTCATTCAATGATATATGTGAATTTCACCTATTTCTAATGAAAAGACCACATCTGAACAAAAAATTCGACATCCAAACACAGAACTCAAGAGAAGCATAAAAAGGTAAAAAGGAAAGGACTCTTGAGAACTTTATTTCTAATATGCGGATACTTAAAGTTTGGGGGTATAATTAACTAGATATTACTTTGATAATATGAAAAAGAAAACTAGAGGGGGAAAATAAGATCTAAAAAAAGGAGGTTAAAAACAAGGTAAAATCACTTGAAGAGGCAAAGAGAACCTAATATAATTGAGAGAAAGAGGAGAAGGAGATGAGCATTGTGTAAATCTTACTCTCATCAGGTTGGGTTCTAAAAGTGTATATCAGACACTTGATTACACATAGAAACTTGTCTGTTGCTATAGGGAAATGGGAGGGAAAGGAGGAAAAAGAAAAGGATAAACTATTAGAAGGGCAAATAGAAGAAACAGGGGAAAGGAGGTAAAAGGGGGAGGGGATCTAAAGGGTGGAGTATTGTTTGGGGGAGGGGGTCATCAAAAGCAAAGTACTGAGGAGGGGGGAAGGGAGAAAGGGGAAAGGAAAGGGGAAAACATAACTTGGTAAATAAGATGGCTGGAAATAAAGAATTAGTTATTCTAACTGTGAATGTGAATGCGATGACCTCTCCCATAAAGCAGAAGTGGATATCACACTGGATTAAAAACCAGAATCCCACAATATGATGTCTACAAGAAACACATCTAAAACATAGAGACACATATAGGAGGAAGGTAAAAGGCTGGAGCAGAACCTATTATGCTTCAGGTGAATTAAAAAAAAGAGCAGGGGTAGCAATCCTTATCTCAGATCAAGTAAAAGGCAAGATAGATCTAATCAAAAGAGATAAGGAAGGAAACTACATTTTATTAAAGGGTACCATAGATAATGTAGCAATATCAATACTAAATATATGTGCACCAAGTGCAATAGCATCCAAATTCCTAGGGGAGAAATTAAGAGAGATGCAAGAAGAAATATACAGCCAAACTATACTAGTGGGGGATCTCAACCTTGCTCTCTCAGAATTAGATAAATCAAAGTACAAAATAAACAAGAAAGAAACTAGGGTGGTAAACCAATTGTTAGAAAAGTTAGGTATGATAGATCTATGGAGAAAGTTGAATGGAGACAGTAGGGAGTTACTTTTTTCTCAGCAGTCCACGGAACCTATACAAAAATGGACCATGTGTTAGGGCATAAAAACCTCAAAATCAAATCTAGAAAGGCAGAAATCGTAAATGCATCTTTTTCAGATCATGATGCAATAAAAATCACATGCAATATAAGGCCATGAAAATATAAAACAAAAATTAATTGGAAGTTAAATAATCTAATCCTGAAGAATGAATGGGTGAAAGAGCAAATCATAGACATAATCAATAATTTCATCCAGGAGAATGATAATAATGAAACAACATACCAAAATTTGTGGGATATGGCCAAAGCGGTTATAAGGGGCAATTTTACAATTTTATATCTCTAGATGCTTACTTGCATAAAATAGAGAAAAAAGATCAATGAATTGGGCTTATTATTAAAAAAACTAGAAAAAGAACAAATTAAAAACCCTCAATTAAATACCAAATTGGAAATTCTAAAAGTAAAAGGAGAAATTAATAAAATTGAAAATAAGAAAACTATCGAATTAATAAATAAATCTAAGAATTGTTTCTATGAAAAAAACAAAAAAATAAATAAGCCTTTAGTTAATTTGTTAAGAAAAAGGAAAGAGGAAAATCAAATTGTTAATCTGAAGAATGATAAGGGAGAACTTTCCTCCAATGAAGAGAAAATTAGAGCAATAATTAGGTGTTACTTTGCCCAACTTTATGCCAGTAAGTTTGATAATCTAAATGAAATGATGGAATATCTACAAAAATATAGATTGCCCAGGTAAACAGAAGAGGACTATATTATTTAAATAGACCCATATTAGAAAAAGAAATAGAACAAGCTATTAACCAACTCCCTAAGAAAAAATCTCCAGGGCCAGATGGATGTACATATGAATTCTACCAAACATTCAAAGAACAATTAATTCCAATACTATACAAACTATTTGAGAAAATAAGGACAGACGGTATACTTCCAAATTCCTTCTATGAGACCTATATGGTGCTGATAGCTAAGCCAGGCAGGGTGAAAACAGAAAGAAAACTATAGACCAATTTCCCTAATGAATATTGATGCAAAAATTTTAAATAATATTTTAGCAATGAGATTACAGAAAGTCATCCCCAGGATAGTACACAATGACCAAGTAGGATTTATACCAGGGATGCAGGGCTGGTTCAATATTAGGAAAACTATCAGCATAATTAATTGTATTAATAACCAAACTAACAAAAACCATATGATTATCTCAATAGATGCAGAAAAAGCATTCGATAAAATCCAACACCCTTTCCTATTAAAAACACTGGAGAGTATAGGAATAAATGGGCTTTCCTTAAAATGATCAGTAGCATCTATTTAAAACCATCAGCAAGCATCATATGTAATTGAGACAAACTAGAACCATTCCCAATAAGATCAGGAGTGAAACAAGGCTGCCCACTGTCACCATTACTATTTAATATTGTATTAGAAATGTTAGCTTTAGCAATAAGAGAAGAAAAAGAGATAAAACGAATCAGAGTAGGAAATGAAGAAACCAAATTATCACTCTTTGCAGATGACATGATGGTATACTTAGAGAACCCTAGAGACTCAAATAAAAAATTACTAGAAACAGTTCACAACTTTAGCAAAGTGCAGGATCCAAAATACTTTATTGTTGATGACCACCTCCTTCCAACAGTCCTCCCCGCTTTAGAACCCTTCCCTTCCCTTTACACCTTTCCCCTAACCCTTCTATTAGTCTATCCTTTTCCTTTCCTCCTTTCCCTCCCACCTTCTCACAAGGAGGGTCAGGCCTTTCTTTGAAGCCAAATGTGTCTGATATATTCTCTTAGAGCCCAATCAAATGAGAGCAAGGTTTACACAATACTCACAGCCCTCCCTTCTTTCCCTCAATTATATTAGATCTTCTATGTCTTTTCATGAGATTTTGCCTTATTTTACCTCCTTTTTTTTACTTTATTTTGCCTCCTTTTCCCTTTTTTATTTCAGTATGATATCCCTTCCACCTCTAATTTCTTTTCCATTATTATCAAAGTAAAATTGAATTAAACTCCCATTTTTAAGGATACCCATAGTACAAATATAGCTCTCAAGAGTTCTTTCCTTTTTACATTTTTATGCTTCTCTTGAGTTATGTATTTGGATGTCAATTTTTTTTGTGCAGATCTGGCCTTTTCATTAGAAATAGGTGAAATTCTCCTGTATCATTGCATGACCATATTCTTCCCTGGAAGATAAAGCTCCTTCTAGCTGGATAACTTATTCTTGGCTGTAATCTAAGTTCTTTTGCCTTTTGGAATATCTGATTCCAGGCCCTTCGATCCTTTAATGTGGAAGCTGACAGATCTTGTGTAATTCTAATTATAGTTCCTCGGTATTTGAAATCTTTCTTTCTAGCTGCTTGCAATATCCTTTTTTTGGTGTGATAGTCCTGAAATTTGGCCACGATATTCCTTGAGGTTTTAATTTTGGGTTCTCTTTCAGGAGGTGATCAGTGAATTCTTTCAATGGTGATTTTGCCTTCTGATTCTAAAACATCAGGGCAATTCTTTTTCATGATTTCCTGGAAGATAGCATCAAGGTTCTTTTTTTCATCGTGGCTTTCAGGGAGTCCGATAATCCTTAGATTGTCTCTCCTGGATCTGTTTTTCAAGTCAGTTGTTTTTCTCAGGAGATATTTCATATTTTCTTCTATTTTTTCTTTTTTTGTTGTTTTTGTTTGACTGATTCTTGAAGTCTAATTGAGTCATTTATTTCTATTTGTTCAATTTTAATTTTTAAAGTATTATTTCCTTCAGTTACCTTTTTTAGCTCCTTTTGTAATTGGCCAATTGAATTTTTTGGTTCAATGCATTCTTTTTCCATTTTGCCAATTTTATTTTTCAGTGAATTGTCTTTTTCCAATTCACCATTTTTATTTTCCAGTGAATTGATGATTTTTTCTAATTCACCATTTTTATTTTCCAGTGAATTGGTGATTTTTTTCTAATTCACCAGTTTTGTTTTTCAGTGAATTGTTGTCTTTTTCCAATTCATCAGTCTTTTTTTTTTTCACCCAGTTTTTCACATCTCTGTTGCAGGGTGCTATTTTCTTCTTGCACTGATCTCAATACATTTCCCCATTTTTCTTCTAGCTCTCTTTTGAGATTCTTTACGGAATCTTCCAGGTAAGCCTTCTGAAATGGGGACCAGCTCATGTCCAGCTTTGTGGCTTCATCTGGGATTTTATTATGAATCTCAGAATCTGGTGTCTGCCCTACTTTCTCTCTGTAAAACCTGTCTATGGTGAGAGCTCTCTTCTGCTTTTTGCTCATGTTTTTGATTTATAGGTCTAATTCAGAGCAGGGAGTTCTGCAGCTGTTTCAGTTTGCTCCGGAGCAGTTTGCCAAGTTGACTTCAGGTGTGGCTGGTGAGGCTAGATCCACACTGGGACCACACTTTCAGCTCCTCTCAATCCACCCTTTATCAAAGGTAGACCTGCCAAAGCACCTGCCCGCATGCAGAGCAAAGTGGCCCAACTGTCTCCCAGCGACTTCCTGGGTTCCTAAAATCCGCCACTCTATTCCAACCCGGAATTTTGCCCCAGGCGCACAGGTGTCTGATCCCGGCAAGCTGCTGATCCCCTGTGTGTCTGAAACAGACCTTCTCCTGAGTTTTTTCAGAGTAGATTTTTGATAGAAGTGCATTGTACTCCAAGTTTTTGATGGAGCCCTCACTCCCAAACAAGTTTGGAGGCTCAATTTGTCTGAGTCTGAGGGAAGGTCTCAGGAGCTCACAGAGAATGCTGTCTGCAGTTCTCCATCTTGGCTCTGCCCAGCTTAATGGAGATTTTTCAAAGTTAAGGTATACATGGCTGGATTCTAAGTGGAAAGTGTCAATTCTTTCAGGTTTTTTCTCAGGTGCTTCTGGATGAGACATCAACTTAAGACTTCTCAGATCTTTGACAGTTGGGAGCATGCTAATCCAAGTACTGTTAGTCATGCTAAGCATTATGGGATGGAATTTTAGCAGTAGTGTAATTTGAAACTGGATTATTATTGAGTATGTGAGAGTGAGGTGGAGCAAAATTTCACTTACTGTGTCAGTTACCAGCAATGTTTCATTTAACAGTCTTATTTTAAAGGAATGGAGAGAGCTAATTTATCATGATCCACATAGCCTAAATTATAGATCAACTTACTGAAGTCATGATTTTTTTTAGGCATCGTGTGGGGAATACATTCAATATCATCAACAATCTAATACATAGTTGGCTTCTATTTGGAAAACAGGAAAGGCAGTTTTTGAGAATTTTCCAGGAAGAACACATTTGGTAAACTTGGGAGGGGCTGATATCTCAAACAATTTATTCTTAGTACAGATTCTTATACATTTCATGAGAATGATATCCAAAGAAACTGCAATTATATTGTAATGATAGCAATAGTAGTTTGGATATTATGGTAGGGATAGGGTAGTCTATCACAAAATAAATAAAGAAATAAAGAATTGAGCAAAGTCTTTCAAACTACAAAAGTACAAATATCACTATTTCAAATAATTTATTAACTCAAAATGGATGTAAAACCTTTACAATTGTATTCATTTCAAATGTTTCTTTTACTAAAATAAAAATCCCATCCAAATAATTGTGGAGGTGATTTAGCATAAACTTTTCAATAAATCACTCTAGCACATTGTGGGGGCCCTTATTTACAGGTAGAAATTAATATATTATATGAAATTCAAAATTGCAGAATAATTCACATCAGTTTCATAAGAGTTTGACCAATAAAAATTCTATTCAGGAAATCATGGGCAAGGTATTTAAGTTATCTAATTTTAAGTTTCTTCTTTTGTTAAATTGGTATATTAATGGCTGCAAAATCTACCACACAGCATTGGTTTAAGATTGAGATAAAATAATGATGTGAATTTCTCCATAAATATCAGTTATTATTATTCTTCATTTTTAATATAAATGACTATATTTAAAGGCAATGTTGATAGAATACTAGAACTTTTTGGTGGTTTCTCTGGAAACCCAAACTTGCCCATGAAGGCAGATTGAGGTGAGAAAGTCAGCCAAGAGAGAGGATGTGGTTCATGATTCATGTTAAAATCTACACTTTGAGGGGTTATGAAAGGAACAACTAGCTCAGCTGTTAAACATGACTTCTCTTATTTCCAATCAACCTACAATTAATAGATTGTAAACTCAGAGAATGGGGAAAATAACAACTTTTTTCTTTTTATCCAGAGAAACTTACAAAATAAAAAAAAAGAAAGCATAATGAAATATAAAGGAAGGACTTAACAAAAGTTATTTTATTTTGATTTACTGCAGAAGACCTCTTTGCTTTTTCAGTGTTTCACCAATGCTAAAACATACTGAAAACTTCAGCTAAGCATCCACTTATCTCATTTTATTTTTTGTTATAGGATTTCATTTCATTCCTAATATAAATGCCTTTGTTATCACATAATGCTAATATAGTACTTTAGGAGAATGGTTCTAAATCTGTGATTGAGTGGGAGGGAATGATTCATTTACATGTTTGTTTGCTTTTTTCCTCCTGTGGATTTGAGTGTTAGTGACTAAGACACTGGAGTATTGTGCTATGTGCAATTCCTTTTCAATGTACTTGATAGCAATTGCTGCTTTTTGATAAGTACCTCCATATAGACTAAAGACATAGCACTAAATCATTGTTTCTTAATTATGCCAAATATTCATCCATTGTGGATTCTCTTACATTCATTGAGGATTCTCTTAACTTTGGAGTTCAGCGCTATAATTTTGAGAAAATAAACTTGTTTTCTCCATTTACAAAAAGATCTTCAACTTTTCCTTGTGGACTGATTAGAAGGCATGGTGCTTTCATAGTTTATGATCATGCTAATCCACTTTCAATCTATAAGGCAATTTTATTTCTTTAGATTTTGAAGCATTTAAAAAGGTCATTTAGTCAAGTATCCCATCTAGAATCCTGTCCATTATACACTTGACATTTGAAAATCTAGTCACTGATTAAAGGTTTCTAGGGACACTTAGGATGCTCATTGAACAAAAAATTACTGAATAAACATGATATATGGTTGTGATGGAATTGTATTTTACTGTAAGTAATGGCAAAATGAAAATTTCAGAAAAAAACTAACTGAATAGGCTATATGGACTGAAGCAAAGTGAAGGGAGATGAACTAGAAAAATATCATACAAAATAACCACAATATTGTTTTTATAATCAATTATGAAAGAAAGCAACTTTTGTTGATGAAAGATAATGAAAACAATTCCCATGATGAAACATATTATTGACCTGCTGATGAATTCTGATTGCTGATAAATAAAAAAACTTTTATTTGATTTTTTGTCTTTTGTCTTTTTCACAATATGACTAATGTAGAAATATATTTTGCATAATTTTATAGCTATAGGGGATCATATCTTTTGCTTTCTCAATGAGTAAGAAAGGGGTAGAAGAAAGGAGATAATTTGGAACTGAAAACAAATTTTTAAAAGGCTTCTATTATTTAAATTTAAATTAACTTTAAATTTAAATTTAAATTAAATTTAAAAATTAATTTTGAAAGGCTTCCATTAACTTATTACCTTGTAATTAGGCCCATATCATTGTAAGGCAATCCTAATGTTTGGGAAGTACTTTCTTATATTGAGCTGAAACTATTAAAAAGGAAAGATTAATTCACATTGCTAATTAAATTTTTATAATACTATGGGACAATCCCTGAATTGTATATCATTTGAAAACAGGGACTGAATTATTTTTTCTTTGTATCCTCAAGTTCTTTGGGTATAATAGATGTTGAATGAATAGTTGAGGAATCTACTTGACGATTATCAATTAAAAGACAAGTCAGGAAAGCAAAATCTTAACATCTAGTACTGCATGGTAAAAATTTAAATTGCTGTGAATAGGATTGATTTAAAAAGGGATTATTATATATTTTCAATGTTAGGAAAAATAAAATTGGCATTAACTACTGATGAAATTGTTAATATAATCTCCTTGAATATAAAAACTAAAAGTAAATATATGAAAGTGATTGAAAATTGATTTGGGGAGATGTGGTACAGAAGCAATCTGGCATTAAAGTGAGCATTTTTGCAGATCTTTCCCAATGTTCTCCTCTAAACACAATAAAATACCTAAGATTATATTCTAAATAGCATAACAAACTAAAGCTACAGTAAGCCATTTTCCTGCAATACAAAGCTTTACAGCAACAGAGAAGGGTGCAAATATTAGGACTGGGATGGGGCAGAAATGACACCATTAATGAACTTGGAAGAAGCAGCAGCAGCAGTATCAGAAGTACTCAGTCCCCACAAACAGAGAGGAAGTTGAGTACAACATCAGAAAGAGATTAAAGTTCTTTCCCAGCATTCGGCAAAGGGCAATGCATCATTCCACACCTCCATTTACCATTATCCTGTTACTAGTTATAGTTCCAGTTTGGCCCTGAGGGAGAGACTTTACCTGGGTAAGAAGCAGAGCACAGAGCAAGTAGGCAGTGGCAGGAAAAGCTAAAATTCAGAAGTTATCAACTCAATTAGCAGAGCCAAATTCAAAAGTAATGCTCACAATTGAGAAATAGGTTGGAAAAACAAGCAAATAGTAATAAAAAGAACATTACTATTAAAATTTAGTTTGTGCCCATTACATCTGATGCTCACTGATGGTTTTAAATAGATGGTATTGATCATTTTATGGAAAACTCCATTTACTTCTATACTCTAATGTTTTTAATAGGAATGGATGTTGGATTTTGTCAAATGCTTTTTCTGCATCTATTGAGATATTCATATGATTTTTGTTAGTTTGGTTATTGATAAAGTCAATTATACTAATGGTTTTCCTAATATTGAACCAGTTCTGCATTTCTGGTATAAATCCTACTTGGTCATAGTGTATTATCCTGGAGTTGACTTTCTGTAATCTGTTTGCTAATATTTTGTTTAAGATTTTGCATAAATATTCATCAGGGAAATTGGTCTTTCTCTGTTTTTGCCCTACCTGATTTAAGTATCAGCACCATGTTTGTATCATAAAATGAATTTGGCAGGTTCCCTTTCTCTATTTTTTTTTTTTTTGTTGTCAAATGTTAATTTATTGCAATAGTCTCTGCTGTAGTTTTTAACTTGCTGGACATTCTACAGCACCACTATTGATGTCATCAATGACATCATGAGGATGTCTGCCATCAATGTTGCAGCCCACTGACTGGGCAGTTCCAAGTATCTCTTTAATGGTTCCAGAAAGATCTCTTGCCAAGGATCGGTGCCTCATCTGTCGAGCAATGTTGATGATTTCATCAAGACTGATGTTTCCACTGCGTTTAATATTTTTCTGCTTCTTTCTGTCCCGAGGTGGTTCCTTTAGGGCTTTGATGATCAAGGCTGAGGCGGAGGGCACAACCTCAATCTGGGCCTGTCTGTTCTGAATGGTAAGTTTCACTGTGATTCTCAGCCCTTTCCAGTCACCAGTAGCCTTGGCAATGTCATCACCAACCTTTTTGGGGGACAAACCCAAGGGACCAATTTTGAGGGCCAGAGCTGATGTGGCACCAACTTCACCACCAGTGCATCTTAAAAACACGACTTTGATTTCATTAGGGTCAAACTTGGGTGGCATGGCAGCAACGAAGGTGGTGGCTCCGCGTGGACGCTGCGGGGTGGCTGCTGGTGTCGGATGAACCCGGATTCGGGACGACCGAAAGAAAGCTCTATTTTTTTTAAATAGTTTGCATTGTATTATGATTAATTGTTCTTTAAACATTTCTTAGAATTCACATGTAAATCCCCCTGGTTCTGAAGATTTTTTCTTAGGGAATTGATTGTTCCATTTTTTTTTTTCTGAAATGGGATAATTTAAATAATTTGTTTCCTCTTCTGTTACCCTTGGCAATCTATATTTTTGTAATTTTTCATCCATTTCACTTAGATTATTGTATTTATTAGCATACAATTGGGCAAAATACTTCCTAATTATTACTCCAATTTCCTTTTCATTGATAGAATGTTCACCCTTTTCAGTTTTCATGCTAACAATTAGATTTTCTTCTTTCCTTTTTCTGATCAAATTAAAAGGAAACACAAATTATCTGAAGGAAATTCCTTAGAAAATAGATTTAGGGAAACGGAAAAATCACATAGCTCCTTACAAAATAGATTTGATGAAATGTATAAAGCACACAACTTCTTACAAAATAGACTTGAAAAAGAAACCAACTCATTGAAAAACAGAATTTGTGAAGGGGAAAAAAATTCCAATGAACAAAACAAAGTCATTAAAAGTTCAATTGGCCAAATGCAAAGGGAGATGAAAAAGGTAATTAAAGAAAATAATTCACTAAAAATAGAATTGAAAAAAAATGGAAGTGAATGAGTCAATGAGATATCAAGAATCAGTCAAAAAATTTTAAAAAATGAAAAAAAATAGAAGAAAACATAAAATACCTCATTAGAAAAACAACTGATCTGGAAAATTGGTCTGGGAGAGATTATCGAAGAATTATTGAAAATATGATGACAAAAGAACTTAGACAATCTTTCAGGAAATCATTAAAACAAAACAAAACAAAATAAACAAAACAAAACAAAACAAACAAAAAAAAAAAAACTGCCCTGATGTCTACAACCAGAGGGTAAAATAGCCATTGAAAGAATTTGCTGATCACCTCTTGAAAGAAACCTCAAAATGAAAACTACAAGGAATATCATAGCTAAATTTCAGAATTATCGCATCAAGGAGAATATATTGCCAGCAGCCAGAAAAAAAATAATTCAAATAGTGAGGAGCTGCAATCAGGATTAACAAGGATTTAGTAGCTTCAACTTTAAAGGATCTAAGGGCCTGGAAACTGATATTCCCAAAAGATAAGGGAACTTGTATTGCTGCCAAGAAGAAGCTATGCAGGAAAATTAAGCATTATGTTTTATGGAAAAGATGGACGTTCAATAAAACAGTTGAATTTCATTTATTTCTAATGAAAAGACCATAACCGAAACAAAAGTTTGATTTTCAAATACAGAATTCAAGAGAAACATAAAAAAAAGAAAAAAAAACCTTTTTTTTTTTAAAAGTTAAAAAGCTTATGTACCTATATTGGAAGATAATATGTTTAATTCTTGTTAACAGTATCTCTCATATTTAGAGTTACATGTATAATTTGATTTTATTGTGTTTATCTAAAAAGAAACTGGAGGTAGAAAAGCGGATTGTACTGGAAGACGCATAAAATGGACATAAAATGGGGTAAATTACATCTCATGAAGAGTCACAAAAGACCTAATAAAATTGGGGGAAAGAAGGAAGGGGAATGAGGGTTTTGTGAATCTTATTCTCCTCAGATGTGATTTAGAGAGAATATCATATATTAAATTTTACAAAGAAACTTATTTCACCCTATATGGAAGTAGGAGGGGAAAGGGAAAAGAAAGAGGGATGATAACAGAGGGAAAAATAAAATTAGAAGGAGAAGGGTATAAGAAAGAGGGAGAGGATGTAAAAAGTGAGAGCTCTTTGAAGGAAGTGGTAGTCAGAAGCAAAATACTACGGAGGAGTGAAAGTGGGAAAGGAAAGAGAAAAGTATACCTTGAGGAAAAGAAGAGGGCAGGAAATAAAATTAGTAATTTCAGTTGTGAATGTGAATGGGATGAACGCTCTCATAAAATGTAAACAGATATCAGACTGGATTAAAAGCCAGTATCCTACAAAATATTGTTTACAAGAAACACATTTAAAACAGAGGGATACACACAGAGTAAAGCTAAAAGGTTGGAGCAGAATCTATTTCATTTCAGCTAAAGTAAAGAAAAGCAGGGGTAGTGATCCTGATCTCAGATCAAGCAAAAGCAAAAATAGATCTAATAAAAAGAGATAAGAAAGGAAACTACATAATATCATTACTAAACATATATGCACCAAGTGGCATAACAATCTTATTCTTAGAGAAGTTAGGAAAGCTCTGAGCAAAATTAGACTCTAAAACTAAACT
>JAJPUD010027866.1:0-15167 GCA_023553655.1 Myrmecobius fasciatus
TCTAGAATCCTGTCCATATTTTCTCCTTAGTTCCTATCTATCTCTTAGCACCTGTGAATCAGCTATGGCAAGTACCTCCTCTGACCCGTTTGGACCTCGGCTTTGGTTATCAGAGGACAACGCTAAATCTGCCCCAGTGAGCTGGAGGGGAACTTCAGAGACAGGTTGGGGAGCTGATGGACTGCACTCGTCCTTCACATTCCCCACTCCAGGGGCTCCTGGCACCTGAGTCAGGATGGGGGTTGGGAGAGGGGTCATGGGAAGAAGGCCCCACACCTCCCCCATCCATCCTGGTCTCTTCTCTAGGCCCTTTCCCACCCCTTGTTGACGTTGAGGCTCTTACCGGGCGCAAGCTCGGTGGTTCCATGCCTTGCACAGATCGATGCCTTTTCGCTTATAGTTGTCCAGCATGTGTACGTCGGCCCCAGCTTCCACCAGGACTTTTATGCAGTCCAGCATGCCCTGCCCAGATGCCAGGTGCAGGGGGGTCGAGCCACTGCGATTTTGGCTAGAAGAAGCATGCCAGGGGTGGGGGTGGTGAAGGCAGGGGGAAACGTGAGAGTGGATGTGTGAACAAGTCACCTCACCCAAACTGGGCTCAATTCCTTCTTCTGTCAAATGGGCATAATCAAATCACTGCCTCATCTACCTCTCCCCAGGCTATCTCAGGCTTAAATAGGGCAATAGGCAATGGGCACTGTGAAGGTCAGGAAGAAAATAGACACACAGGGTCATTATCAGCAGTTCATCACAGAAGTTCTTACTCCAGGGTTCCCCCACCCACTCCAACTTTATTTTCACCAACCTCTAACTACAATTTCCTTCAATCATTTAAAGACATGATTCAGAGAAGGGGTCCACGGATTTCACCAGTGGGTCCAGGGCACTCCAAAAAACCCTTCTCGTAGGCCAAATATACTGATTTACAAAAACCTTTTGGGGGAAGGGGATACTCCCAAGATCACCCCAGAAAACTGGTTGCAGAAGCAGGCCTTCCCAACCTCTCCTGTCTATAACCCTAAGGGATAAGAGAAGGAGCACTTACTAGTATGACCCTAGTTTCCTCATCTGCAAGATGGGGATAAGAATACTTACAGGACTCCCTTCATTGGGTGGATGTGAGGAAAGTCTTTTTGCAAAGCTATAGAAATGGGAATTATGGTGAATGTGTTTTGGAGGGAAGATAGACTTGGGATTTCATCAGCATGAGGGAATTCCCAGTATGGAAACACCTTTCCCCGGGGCAGACCTGCAACTCTCCCACCTTCTCAGTCAGAGAGAGTTGCTCGTCTGGGTCCATCGAAGGATGGTCCTGCAATACTTAGCCATGCTGCCTCTGAGGGTGCTGGAGGGGTGGGCAGTGCCCGGGGAGGAGTTGGCACTCACACATTGACTGACGCTCCCTCCTTCATAAGGTACCGAACACACTCAAAGGACATGGCTGGATCGCTCTTATTAATGGCCAGGTGAAGGGGAGTCCAGCCTTTGGACGTGGGCATATTCAAGGGGAACTTGTACTGTTCCACGAGCACCCTTATGCAGTCCAGGTTGCAGTGCTCGGCTGCCACGTGGAGGGCCGTGTAGCCCTGGCAGGGGAAGGGCGTGGGTAAGCCGCACCTCTCCCTCCAGCCCCTCCAGGGCTCCCTGCCCACCCCCTTCCCGAGCTGCTGCTGCTGCTCCTCCCCTAGACTCATTGGCTGGGACCGACTCCATTGGACCTAGGAGCCCCAGGTTGGCTGGCTTTGACGGCAGTGACCCCTACTAAGCAACGTCACTGTGGGCATGGTGCGGTCAGGGCCGTCTCTAATATCAGGCAGGGTCCACCCGCGGGCAGCCCGGGGGCTCCGATGGACGGGGGGAGGGGCGCTGCATCTCCTCCCGCCCCCGCCCCGGCTGCCCGTGGGGCGCACCCTGCGGTCAGAGCGGATGTCCCTCTGGTGCTTCAGGCACTGATGCAGCCACTCCAAGTTGCCCACGGAGGCTGCCTGCAGTTCCTGTTTCTGCGTCAACGTCCTCCTCTGGGACATAAACCCCTTGCCAAAGCGGTAGCTGGGGGTGGATGGGAAGGCAAGAGCGCATCAAGGCTGGGCGCCCTTGACTCGGGGCCAGAGCTGGAAGAAGGGGGCAAGCTAAGAGGGGTCAGGGAGGGAGGGATGTGGGCGGGGCCCGCCAGGAGGAAAAGGGGATGGAGATGGAAGGAGGAGTCCTGGGGAGGAGGCGGAGCCAGGATGAGAAGACTAGGTGAGAAGGTGGAACCTGGAGGGGCGGGGCTGGATGTGAGCTGAGCCATTCAGGAGGAAAAGGGGATGGAAGGAGGAGCCCTTGGGGGAAGGGGCGGGGCCATAATGAGAAGACAAGGTGAGAGAGTGGGACCTGAGGGGGGCAAGGCGGTATGTGGGCGTGGTCATTTAGGAGAAAAAAGCCGATTGGGGCTGGGAGTTGGAGCTGAGCGGGGCTAGAATACCAGGTAAAGACGAAGGTGAGGAAGGCGGGGGCGGGACCTGGAGGAGAGGTCTATGGGGAAGGGGCGTGGCTCAGAAATCCAAAGAACTGGGGGGGGGGAGCTGGTGATGGGGAAGAGCCTCAGCCTGGGTGGGCGTCTGCCTTCAGGACGTTCCCTCCCCTCCCTCCCGCCCAGCTCTGGTTCCTGGCCTGCAGGGGGGGCGGGGAGGGGGTGTTCTCTTATGGGATCCTCTCCACAATTTTGGAGGCAGGCGCCAGTATTATCCCCATTTTACAGGTGGGGAAATAGAGACTGAGACACCCCGTCTCCCTCTTCCTCATTGGAGTACAGGCCACTTCCCATCCTCCACAACACGTCCCGCCCCTTTTCCCTCCTAGCCGCGCCTCTACCTTTATAGTTTTGTTCCCACCCAGCATTTTATCCTTGGCCACGCCTCTCCTCCAACTCACGCTCCGCCCCCTTTCCTCATCAGGTCCTCCCTATTCTCTTGGTCCCGCCCTCCCCCTCTATTTAACTGACCCCCAAGTCCTCCATAGTTCTGGCCACGTCCCCTCTCCTTCAGTCTTCTCTCCGGTCCAAATCAATCCCATCCAACGGGCCTCTTATTAAGTGAAGTGTCGAACACCCCTCTGCGTGTGCCGACCCCTCGCCAGCCTCTTCTCTCATCCCTCTCCATCCTGCTTCTATCCTTCTCTCTCTGTCTCTATCTTTCTGTCTCCCTCTCGGCCCACCCTTCTCTCCCCTCCCCCCGGTCTCTATCTCTGTCTGGCTCTCTGTGTGTCTCTGTCTCTGTCTTCATCCTGGTTCTACCCCTCTTTTTGGTCTCTTTTCTCATCCCTGTCTATCCTGCCCATCCCCTTCCCCTAACATCCCCCTCCCCCTCTCTCCAGCCCTCCATCTCCCTCTCGGCCCCGCCCTCTCACTTCTCTGCCTCAGTTGCCGTCTCAGACCAGACCAGAGCTGTCTTAGTCTGACCTCGTCCCTCTTTCTCTCCCTTCTCCTTTTCTTTCCCCTCCTGGCTTCCAGAGTCCGTGGAGCTGGGGGAAGGCTCGCTGCCCAGCTCCCATCTTGCGGTTCCCCAGGGCGGGTAGGAGAGCCAGGAACCCCCTCCCTGGCCCACCTGCCTGCACCCCCACCTGCCGGCCCCAGCCTCTTACCCACCGTAGGAAAGGGTCTTGTCTGAGGCCCCAGGGGTCGTCCCAGTCTATGGAGGGCCACGTCGGCGAGGAAGTTTGGAAGACTTTCTTTCTCAAAGAATCAGATTGGACCTGGATCGAGAACGGGGGTTCCTGGACCACGCGAGCCCATTCTGATCCTTGGCCCTTGCAGAGTGGGCACGCCATCATCCAGGCGGAACGAGGGTGGTGCGCCATGTGGGCGGGCGTTTTCTCGGGCCATTGGGAGGCCCAGGGGGAGGGAGGCAGCCACCCCCAACTGGTGGTGTACATGGCTTCCGCGTTCATCCTGCCCGGTTTGGGAAAGCCCTGTTTATTCCGTTGTCTGCCCCGCTCGAGGGATCCCCGCAGTCAAAGGAGGTTCGGCCTTCGCAGACCTATTCCTTTCAGCCATCGCGGCTCTCGCGGCCGGGTCGGGTGGCCCGTCGGGTGGCGGGCCCGCTTAGACGCCCGAGGCAACGGCAGGGGGGTGGTTAATAACGAGCCTCCCTCTTCCCTCCCGGCTTCTCTGAGCGCGAGCTGGAGAGCCTCGAACCCTCTAAGTGCCTGGGCAAGCACCTCGCTCCTCCCCCCCCCACCCCCGGAGAGGGAGAAGAAGGAGGGCACCGGGAGGAAACTGCATCCTAGAGCCCAGAAGCAGCTCTTTAGGGGGTTTATGAGAAATGGCAATGGAGCTGGAAGGAACCGATTTGGCGCTCGGGGGGGCACCCCTTACGGGTCTAGACAAAGGCAGAGAACTCCAAAGTCAGCCTTCGCCGTGCTCCCAGGCTAATGGAGTGGCCGCGTGCAAATAAATATGCAGGGAATGAGACGTGGTCAGCCTGGGGTGAAGGAGAAAGCGCCGACGCCGTCTCAGTGCTCGTGCCGTGTGGTGTGGACGGATCACAGACTTAAGAATCAGAAGGTCTCGGTTTGGATTGGAGGGCTACCTTGTCCCTCTCGGGACTTCCTTTACAAGTTTTATTTATTTAATTTTAATGCACATTGCTTTATGAATCATGTTGGGAGAGAAAAATCAGAGTAAAAGAAAAACAAAAACCATGGGAGAGATTAAAAAACAAACAAACAAAAAACAAAACAAAACCCAGAAAAAAGAAGTGAACATAGCATGTGTTGATTTATATTCGGTCTCCTTAGATCTTTTTCTGGGTGCAGATGGCTTTTTCTGTCCAAAATCTATTGGGATTGCCTTGGATCATTGAATCCCTGAGAAGAACCAAGTCTTTCCTAGTTGATCATCGCACAATCTTGCTGTTGTTGTGGACAATGTATTCCTGCTTGTTTCCCTGGCCATTCCTTTACACGTCTGTGTAAAATGAGGTGATTGGATCTCCCCTCCCCCCCTTCAAGTTCCTTCCAGTTCCATCCTGGCAGATCCCCTCCCCCTCCTGTCTTGCTATGACCCATTATGAGCCCTGGGCTGGGTAGATAAGAGACCTGGAATTTCGGGCCCATCCCTTCCTCCTCCTAGATCCCAATATGTTGAGAGTTTTTCCACCATGTTTTTGTAGATTATGAGTAATTTGTTTAGTGACACATTTTAAAAAGATTGTTCTTAAACCAGTATTTTATCTGGACAATTGTGGTCAAAAGTTGAGTCTATTAACGATGGTTCAGTTCAAGTATAGTTTCTTTTTTGACTTCTCAAGAAAACTTGGGGATTGATATTTGTAGTATAGGGATTTGTCATTCATTACTTTGTGAAAGATGCTGATAATCATTGTAGTAGAATAATTGAATATAAATAATTAAGATAGTGTCTGGAAAAACATGACATTGAACTTATTCAGAGCAATATACAGTTTCTATTTGAACTGAAAAAATAAAATTGTGTCTATATCTAATGACTAATCATATGTCTCCTTCCTCCCTCATTTATTACTTTGTGAAAGATGCTGATAATCATTGCAGTAGAATAATTAAATATAATTAATTAATATATAATATAAATATAAATAATGAAGATATTGTCTGGAAAAATGACATTGAACTTATTCAGAGGAATATACACGGTTTCTATTTGAACCGAAAAAATAAAATTGTGTCTAGATCGAATGACTAATCCCTAGGTCTCCTTCCTTTGCTTACCACCTCAAAATTGAAGGATTTCTAATGTAGAGTTTAGAGCTTTCTCTCTCCTCAAATCCAAATTCCTCTTTCTTTCACTATATTTTCCCAATGAAAATTGGCTCTGCTTTGCCTCCCTAAATTCCTCCCACTCCCCTATATCGGAAGGGTATAAATGTTTTCCCTGAAACCTTTTCTGGTTCAATGAGTTTGGGAAGTCTTGACCTGGATTTTCATCAGCATGTCTATCCAGCAGAGGGCAGTCACTCCACATGTCCTTTCCAGCAAGGTGACATTCTCAAAAGGCTCATTAATGTAACGCTAGCCTCTTGGATTGTCAAGAGTGAGAGGTAGCTTAAAACCTGGAGAGCTGGGAAGGACTGACAGAATTTCCGAGTTGGGAGAGCTCTCTGGACATATCTAAGCAGGAAGCACATTATAAAGTTGATGAGTGGTCACCCAATTCTTGCTCAGACTCCCATTGAGGGTGAACCTGATGAGTTCCTTAAAAGTGGGTATGGTTGGCAGAAAGAAATTATTATATTATACAATATATTATATTGTATACCATACAATATAATACAATGTATTATATACCATACAATATTATTGTATGATATATAATATACAAATTATAATATGTATAATAATACATATTATTGTATATGTTCCTTAAAGTAGGTAAAAAGAAGACTCTAAGAGATCAGTTTAGTTCGATGCTCCCACTGTCTGTGGAGGTAATCCAGTTAGAAATCCACGTTATGTCAAGTACCTATAAATTGGCTTGTGGACCATGCCATTGATGCTGAACCTCTATGAGTCAGTCTGCCAGGATCCTATTGTCTTATGGTGTCTTTCCCTTTGCCCCTCCTCCCTTCCACATCTCTCCTAAACCTTTCCACTTCTCCTTATAGCTAACTCTTTTTGGGTGCTGCATCCATTTCAGCTGCCTGCCAGCTAAGGGAATGCCCCAACTTCATGAGATGTTTCCTTTCTCCTGGGTAATTGTGAGTGTCTTTTTTTGCTCTCCCACTCTATTTCATATTTACCATTCCCAGTGTCTATCTCTTCATTTTACCTGGAACTTTTTTTTTTTTCTCCTGAGGCACTTGAGGTTAAGTGACTTGCCCAGGGTCATACAGCTAGGGAATGTTAAGTGTCTGAGACCAGATTTGAACTCAGGTCTTCCTGACTTCAGGGCTGGGGCTCTATCCACTGCACCCCCTAGCTGCCCCATGCCTGGAACCTTTTCTAAACAAACCTACCTTTTGCCAAAGAGATTGGCCATCGTGAATCCTTCCTGTGACCCAACCCCAACTTTTGGTGCTTTTCTAAAATATATTAACTGGTGCTACATCAAACCTGCTAAACCCCTTGCTCTCCTCCCCAAGGAAGTTTTGAGTCGGCCCAAATTGTGAGTTTTTCCTTATGTCAAGTTCAAACATGTCTCTTTGCAGCTTTCATCAGCTCAGTATCCACAGATACTGGACTGATGTCCAAGGAAGCTGTGACTTTGCTAGGGCCACAGAGAACTAGAGGGTAAATTGTAGACATTTGTTGTTAGGAGGAATCTTAGAGATCATCCCATCAGATTTCCCAACCCATTCAAAAAGCCCCTCTGATCAGTCAATAAACATTTAATGTCTACTATGTGCTAAGGGCTGGAGTACAAAGAAAGATACAAAGAAAGATAAAGAACAATATTTGTTCATAGTCCAGACAGCATGCAAACTATGATCAAACTCTAGATGGGAATAAATTGGGGATAATTAACAGAGGGAAGGTATTAACCTTAAGAGGGATCAAGAAAAGCTTCCTGTAAAAGGTGGGATTTCAGCTGGGACTTGAAAGAAGCTGGGGAAATCAGGAAGTGGAGATGAGGAGAGAGAGCATCTGAAGCATGGCAGACAACCAATAGAAATGCCTGGATACTTGACTAATTTCCTTGTCTATAAAATGCAGCTAATTGTTGCACTTACCTCACAGGATTGTTCTGATGACCAGGTGAGATAATGTAGGAAAAGTGCTTTAAGAGGCATCATAGGGAGGATAAAGACTGAATTTGGGATCAGAAAACTCAGGATTCATATTCTTCTTTGGACATTCATCTAGGGTAAGACTCTTTAAATCTCTGATCTTTGTTTTCCTCATGTGTAAAATCAATCAATGATCATTTTTTTATTAAAGCTTTTTTATTTTCAAAACATATGCATGGACAATTTTTCAATATTAATCCTTGTAAAACTTTGTGTTCCAAATTTCCCCCGCCTTACCCCCAACCCCTCCCCTAGATGGCAAGTAATCCAATATATGTTAAATATGTTAAAAATATATGTTAAATCCAATATATGTATACATATTTGCTGCACAAGAAAAATCAAATCAACAAAGAAAAAAAAAACCAAAATGCAAGCAAACAACAGCCAAAAGAGTGAAAATGCTATGTTGTGATCCCCCCTCAGTTTCTGGGTGTAGATGGCTCTCTTCATCACAGGATCTCAATGTCCATTATGTTCCAGGCTTTTAGCCTGAGTTTTCCATTGATTTTTGACTTTTCATATTCTGTCTTGATTACAGTCACATCTCTGCAAGCTAAATATAAAATTGAGGCAACACTCTTTTAAGGAAAGATATCTGATCCTTCCTTTGTAATCTGTTTCTTTCTTCACTTGTGCCTTGGAAGGAATGAGTTAATTTCCAAATAGTCTGAAGTGTGAAGGTAATATCACCTAACCTGTGAAGTTGTGAGTTTCAAATGCAGCATTTGTAAAGCATTTTGCAAACCTTAAAAAGTGTTATGTAAGTCTGAGTAATTATTATGCCATAATATATGAGAATATTACTAATATTGTAATATTACTATTGTGATTTATTCAGTCTTTTTTTGAATACTTCCAAGGGATGGGAAGCTCACTATCTCCAAATGCAATCCATTTTTTTGTGGACAGGTCTAGTTATTTGAATATTCCTCTCTATGTTGTTGTTATTCAGTCATGTCAGCTGTGTCTGACTTTTTGATACCCCATCTGCAGTTTTCTTGATGGATATAGTGGAATGATTGGCAATTTCCTCCTACAGTTCATTTTACAGACAAGGAAACTGAGGCAAATAAGATTAAGTGATTTGTCCAGGAACACACAATCAGGAAGAATCTGAGGCTGGATTTGAACTCAGGAAAACGAGTCATTCTGGCTAAGGTACCACCTAGCTTCCATTCTTCCATATGCTGAGCAGAAATTGCTTTCTGGTACATATTGGCTCTGATTCTGCCTTCTAAATCCATCAGACCATGGCTAATCTCTCATTCCTGTGATTTTATGGTACATTTTATTTTTTTAAATAATAGCTTTTTATTTTCAAAATACGCACAAAGATAGTTTTCAACATTTACCCTTGCAAAACCTTGTGTTTCAGATTTTTCATCCTCCCTCCCCATCTTCCCCCACCCCTAGACAGTAAGCAATCCAATATAGGTTAAATGTGCAATTCTTCTATATTATTTATCTATATATATGTATATATTATATATATACATACATACTATATATAATGTATATATAAATAATCATGCTGCATAAGAAAAATCAGATCAAAAAGGAAAAAATAGGAGAAAGAAAATAAAAAAGCATGCAAACAGCAACAACAAAGGGAAAAAAATTATGCTGTGACCCACATTCAGTCCCCGAAGTGCTCTTTCTGGATGCAGACGGCTCTCTCTATCCCAAGTCTCTTGGAAATGGCATGGCACATTTTAAAGGTTAGTTTGCATTATTAATATTTTCTCCATAACTTACTTGAGTCTAGACAATCAGCAAAACAATAAATCAAGCCCTGATGCATGGCATTTATAGGATTTCTGAAATGAAAATGTTCCCACTGAAAACAGTAAGCAGCTGGTATGAACTGGCTCCAGCACAGTCCTGGTCCAGGATTTTCTTGTTCCATCATTCAATCTCCCAGTTTCTTTCTATTCTTTCTGTTCCCCTCTCTTCTGCCTCCTCCCTTCCCTGTCTGTCTCAGCCCCCCCCCCCCCATCTCTATTCTGGTCTCTTTTCCTCCCTTATCTGCTTCCTAGGCTTCCTTCTTCATCTTCTTTCCTTTGGACATAGCCAGAGTTAAAGGGATTAGAGGCAAGGAATTGTTCAGTAACAATGAGGAATCAAGAGAGACCTCCAGATTTTGAAGCTGAGTCTCATACTTCCTTGAGTGATAGGTAGCAGGAGTCACAGGAACATTGTTCTAGAGCTAGAAGGGAGCTCAGAGCTCATCTAGTCTAGCTCTTTCAATTTGCAGATCAGGAAACTGAGGCGGAGAAGTGGCTAGGTTTGAATACAGACCCCAGAAGGAGCTTGCTCAGCACGGCACTGTATGGCTTGTCATTGGCTGGGATAAGAGCCCTGACGTATTTCTGGGCATGAAGCGGCCTTTATTCAAGTCATTAGTAAAACTGTCATCCAGCACAGGGCCAAGGATGAAACCTGGGGCCCTCCACTGGAAACCATCTTTTTGTGTCTGGCCATTCATTCATCCAGTTTGGAATCCACTTAACTGTATGGAGCTCACTTGGCTCCAACTTTTCCAGCCCCCAAAACTAGAAGTGGAAAGGGCTTTGGAGTGTCTAAATGAAACTTGGAAGGGATTTGAGAACACAAAGTGTCAGAACTGGAAGCGTCTCTAAATCATAGAATGTCAGGTCCAAAAGGGCCTTCAGAGAGCTTGCAAAGGCCTCAGAGGCCATCTAATCTAGCCTTCTCTTTACTGAGAAAACTGATAAAGTGGTTTGCCCAAGGAGATATAGGTAGTCAGCATCAGAGGTGAGATGTGAACCCCGATCCTGTGACTTATGAGTCATGTTTCCCTCCCTCCCCCATCCCCTCCCCGTACTATGTGGTCCAAACTCTTACCTTCATTGGTGAGAGAATGAATCTGTGGCTCAGAGCAAATATGCCCAATGGCATATATAAATTAGTGGTGGAATCAGGACCAGAAACTAGGCCTTCTAATTCTCCATTCTGGACTTTTTCCACTGCAGTTTTTGTATTTTAAAAAAAATTAAACTATATCTCTATTTTTAAATTAGATTTTATTAACATATTTTGTTTTTGCATCATCTACATTTCCCAATAAATCCTTCTCTCTCCCAGAGGGGAAAAAAAAAGTAGTTTGGCAAAATAAACATATCATCAGAGTTTGACCTTTTGTGCAATAGTCTATATCCCATATTTACCCATTTCTGCAAAGAAGAAGGGGATAGGGCTTCTCATATCTCTTTTTTATGTCAAGGTCAAAATTGGCCTTGATTGTTTAGTTGTTTCCATTTATAAGTTTAAAAAACTTTGTTAGATTGTGTAATGATCGACTATGATAGGCTTAGCTCTTGTGTGATGATCAACTATGATAGACTTTGCTCTTGTGTGACGAGCAATATGATAGACTTAGCTCTTCTTAATAATATAATGATCCAAGACAATTCCAAAAGGCTGATGATGGAAAATGCCATCCTCATCCAGAGAAAGAACTATGGAAACTGAATGTAGATTGAAGCAGACTATTTTCACTTTTTAAAATTTGTTTTTTTTTTCTTTCTTGTGGTTTTTTCCTTTTTGTTCTGATTCTTCTTTCATTACATGACTAATGTAGAAATATGTTTAAAATAATTATACATGTATAATCTATATCAGATTGCTTGCTGTCTTGGGGAAGGAGCAGGAGAGGGAAGGAGAAAAATTTGGATCAAAATCTTACAGAAATGAGTGTTGAAAATTATCTTTACATGTAATTGGGAAATAATAAAATACTTTTAAGTGCAAGAAAAAAATCCCAACTCCAAACCCAAGTGTATTAGGATTTCTATTATGTTGACCTTCTTTCTATCAAGACCTCTTCCTTGGAGTAGGAGAATATATGACAGAGTAGAAAGTAATAATCCTTATTTATTTCATTTCTTTTTTTTTTTTTTGTCTTTGTATTTCCAGCTCTAGCATAGGGCCTGACACACAGAAGGTGCTTGTGAAAGGCTTATGAAACTGAATTGAACTGATAGTAGATGCTGAGTAACTACTTTTCAGGACTTCCGGCTTAGGTCAGGTTTGGACTGGATGGCTGCAGAGATCCTTTCCAACCTTCAAATTCTGTGACTTGTATATCTTTTTTATTTTTGCTTTTTGCGGAAGCAATTGGGGTTAAGTGACTTGCCCAGGGTCACACAGCTAGGAAGTGTCTGAGACCAGACCCAAACTCAGGTCCTCCTGACTTCAGGGCTGGTGCTCTATCCACTGTGCCACCTAGCTGCCCTGATTTGTATATCTTTTGTCTATATTTGTATATACATGTTGCTTTCTCTAGAAGCGTATAAGCTCTTTGAGGTCAGGGATACTTTCCCTTTTATCTTTATATTCCTAGGATTTAGTGCAATACTGAGCACATGGAAGACATTTCATAAAGGCTTGTTGACTGATTTACTTCAGGGGTCTCCACGTCAGTAAATGGACCACCTCTTGTTATAGATGTTAGGGCAAGGCTGGCTTGGACAAGAAGGTTACTGACATCTCTTAACACTCATATTCTGTAATTCTAGAGTTCTGTAACAGTGGCAGTCAGCACTTAATCAATGAGGACTGATAATAATACTAACAATAATACCGCACCTCAAAATTTGCAGTATCTCACAGTCATTGTTTCCATTTTCAGAGAGTTTTATGGTTTATAGGCTATTTTCTTTACATTTGAGAGGTCATTTTGACTGTGGCAAGCTTACCCTTGAGTGGAGGAAGGCAGGGGTTTGGGACATTTGAAATCCGAGTCTTTGTATTTTGAGGAGAAAATGATCAATCCGGCATCTCAGTTTCCTCATCAATCTTACCACCTCTCTCCTTGGTAAAGCACTCCTTGGTCTCTTCCTCCTCCCTGGGACATTCTGGTCAGGTGAGGAGGTAGGGGAAGAAACGTGATTTCCTCATAGGTTTTCAGGCTGACCCCAAAGGACAGATGCCTTTGACAGAGCTGGGGTCCTTAAGCTGACCTGGGCTTGGGGGACGGAGGCCTGATCTGCTACTGCTGGCTCTGGTGGGCATTCCTGTGGCTCCTTGCTGAAGCGATGTTCAGTTACCTGATGGCTTTTTAGCCCAGATAAAAGGGTCATTTGACCTGCTCCAGGAAGGCCTTTTGGATTAGTCCCAGCCTTGCCTCTTGGAACGATTCTGTCCCCAGATCTCCAGTCTTCACACTGACCCTGGCTCTTGGAGTCTTGAACCTCAGCCTTGTGGACAACACCTTTGCCCCCTGTCCCTGAACCATCCTGGGATCCCACCAAAGTGGAATCAACCATGTGGCGCCTTCTCTGCAGGATGGCCACGAGCTGACCATCTGGGTCCTTACGGCTGCTCTTCTTTCTTCTGCTGCCCCTGTGTAGGGGTCGGCACTTGGAAGCCTGGGGATGGAGAGCCCCTTAGGAGATCCCTCCCTTACCCTCCATTCATGAGGGAAAGGGAGGGGAGCAAGGGAAGGCAGCAGCTACAGAGTCCTCAGTCCCATCTGGAACCAGGAAGTGCAGGTGACAAGTAGCTCATCTCCTTATCCTTAAACAGTCTACAAGTGAGCCCTACAGGGAATTAGGGAGTCTCTGAAGGGCAACGGGCCTCAGAGAGTCTGGTCTTACCAGGCTACGTGCAACAACAACTGATCATATTGCTTCTGCCTGAATACCTCTAATGATGGTGAACTCACTCCCTCCTGTTGTGGTCTGCTCTGATCTTCACAATTTTCTTTGTATAAAGCTAACATTTGCCTCTCTGCATTCTCCATTAATTATTCCTACTTATGTCCTCAGAGGCTGAGCAAAAATAATAAAATTCTTCTCTCCATCCATGAAAAGAGCTATTACATGCCCCCTTTCCTCTGTATCCTGTCCTCTCTAAGCTAACCATTCTCATTTCCTTCAGTGTATCTTCCCATGGTGTGGTCCTTTGTGCCCTTCTCATTCTGGTCACTATCCTCTGGTCCAATTGGGACCAGTTGGTCAAAGCCTTGCCCCAAAGATGGTACCCAGAACTAGATACAACACTCCTAATCTCCTGACTTCACAGGGCAGTCAGCTGAACCAGGATGAGAGTAGTATGCGAGGGGACAGGGGAGGCAGGCTCCATGTTCCAGTTTGAAATCCTGTAGGTTCCCTAAACAACTGCCCCATCACTGTGCCTGAAATCCCACCATTAGCACTTCCCTCCTCCATCCCCTTTGGGTTCTTCAGGGCCCTCCTCAAGATCAGCTTGCCGTTTGGTCCTTTCCAGTGTGTTTCAAGTAAGTTTCTCAGCTCTTTTGCTCTGGGACAAGAGGGGTCTGGTCGGGACTGGATGTTATCAGTGGCTCGTGCCGAGCAATATCCTATTTGCCCTACCTTTCCCTCCCTTCCCTCCTGGTCCCCCAGTTGTGTGCTTCTCACCAGTATGGTCTGTAGCTCTGCTATTGCAGCACTCCTACGCTTGCTTCGGTCCTGGGATAAAAAGAAGTTTTATCTTTATTCATTTCATCTTTATGTCATTTATTTCTCTCCCACTTGCACCCCTCCCTTGGGACTAAAGAATCAAATGGGCAAGAACATCCCCATGCAGTCACTGTCCCTGTTCCTGAATCCTCCTGTGCCTCTTTACCTTGAAAGGGCATCTTGTTGCATCTCTGGGCCCTCCCCTGACTCTGGGATCACTCAGAGTTGGGTGACCGTATTCTGCAAGGCTTCTTCCCTCATTTGATAGCCATGTAAACTAGATATCTCATTTATCTCCCACCTTCCTGGGTTTGTATGTGTGAGGCTCCTTGCTTGGAGTGCACTCCCAACTCATCTCCTCTCAGAATCCTCATATTCCCACAAGGCCGAGCAAAGGGGCCCATCCTCCACGAAGCCTTTGGGGTTCCCCCCGTTGTTGGTGCTCCCTCTGCCTTCATGTTATCTTTTGTCCCCTTCTCATTTGCTAGTGAATTTTATAACCATTCAAAAAAATGAAAAAGAATAAGAAACGTTTCCTACCCTCCTAGAGCTTCCATCTTAATATTAGAATTACAGAATAGCCTCAGTGGGTTCAAGTCCCAATGGGTTCAAGTCTCATCTCCTTCAGGATACTGTCTTGATCATTCCAGCCTACACTGGTCTTTCTTATAGGATCATGGTTTGAGGGCAGTTTAGATAATAATAAAAATAGCACCTACCATATGCCAGGCCCTGTGCTAAGCACTTTATAAAAGCTAATATTTATATAGCACCAACTATGGGCCAGACAAAAGCTAACAGTGTCAGGCACTGTGCTAAGCACTTTATAATAGCTAACATTTACACAGCATCTACTATGTGCCAGGCACTTTAGAACACAGCACCTACTATGTGTCTGACACTGTGTTAAGCACTTTATAATAGCTATCATTTACACAGCACCTACTATGTGCCAGCCATTTTAGAATAGCTTATATTT
>JAJPUD010027867.1:511-15165 GCA_023553655.1 Myrmecobius fasciatus
TCTTGCACATGTGGGTCCCTTTCCCTCCTTTAAGATCTCTTTGGGATATAAGCCCAATAGAAACACTGCTGGGTCAAAGGGTATGAACAGCTTGATAACTTTTTGAGCATAGCTCCAGATTGCTCTCCAGAATGGTTGGATCCATTCACAGTTCCACCAACAATGTATTAGAGTCCCAGCTTTCCCACATCCCCTCTAGCATTCATCGTTATCTTTTTCTGTCATTTTAGCCAATCTGACAGGTGTGTAATGGTACCTCAGAGTTGTCTTAATTTGCATTTTTCTGATCAATAGTGATTTGGAGCAACTTTTCATATGACTAGAAATGGTTTTAATTTCATCATCTGAAAATTGTCTGTTCATATCCCTTGACCATTTATCTATTGAAGAGTGGCTTTAATTCTTATAAATATGAGACAATTTTCTATATATTTTAGAAATGAGGCCTTTATAAGAACCATTAAATGTAAAGATGATTTCCCAATTTGATGCTTCCCTCCTAATCTTGTCTGCATAAGTTTTGTTTGTACAGGAACTTTTTAGCTTAATATAATCAAAATTATCTATTTGGTGTTCAATTAAGAGTTCCAGATATTCTTTGGATATAAATTTATTCCATCTCCACAGGTCTGAGAGGTAAACTATAATACGTTACTCTAATTTGCTTACAATATCACTCTTTATATCTAGATCATGAACCCACTTAGATCTTATCTTGGTATGTGGTGTTAGGTGTGGGTCAAGCCCTAATTTCTTCCACACTAGTTTCCAATTTTCCCAGCAGTTTTTGCTGAATAGTGAGTACTTATCCCAGAAGCTGGGGTCTTTGGGTTTATCAAACATTAAATTGCGAAAGTTATTGCCTAGATTGTCCTGATATCCTATCCTATGCCACTGATCGACTGCTCTATTTCTCCAATATCTCCAGTACCAAATGGTTTTGATGACCGCTGCTTTATAATATAGTTTTAGATCTTGTATAGCAAGGGCACCTTCATCTGCCTTTTTTTCATTAATTCCCTTGAAAATCTTGAAATTCTTCCAAATGAACTTTGCTAATATTTTTTCTAGATCTGTAAAATAATTTCTTGGGAGTTTCATTTGTATGGCAATAAATAAGTAGATTAATTTGGGTAGTATTGTCATTTTTATTATATTCACTCAGCCTACCTATGAGTACTTAATGTTTTTACAATTGACTAGGTCTGATCTTATTTGTGTGGAGAGTGTTTTGTAGTTTAGTTCGTATAATTTCTGACTTTTCCTTGGCAGATAGATTCCCAAATATTTTATACTATCATCCATTATTTGGAATGTAATTTCTTTTTGTATCTCTTGCTGCTGAACTTTGTTGGTAATATATAGAAATGCTGATGATTTATGTGGATTTACTTTAAATCCTACAACTTTGCTAAAGTTGTGAATTGTTTCCAGTAGTTTTTTAGTTGAGTCTCTAGAGTTCTCTAAGTATACCATCATGTCATCTGCAAAGAGTGATAATTTGGTTTCTTCATTACCTATTCTAATTCCTTTTATCTCTTTTTCTTCTCTTATTGCCAAAGCTAACATTTCTAATACAATATTAAATAGTAATGGTGACAGTGGGCAGCCTTGTTTCATTCCTGATCTTATTGGGAATGGTTCTAGTTTGTCTCCATTACATATGATGCTTGCTGATGGTTTTAAGTGGATGCTACTAATCATTTTAAGGAAAAGCCCATTTATTCCTATACTCGCTAGTGTTTTTAATAGGAAAGGGTGTTGGATTTTATCAAATGCTTTTTCTGCATCTATTGAGATAATCATATGGTTTTTGTTAGTTTGGTTATTAATATAATTAATTATGCTGATAGTTTTCCTAATATTGATCCAGCCCTGCATTCCTGGTATAAATCCTACTTAGTCATAGTGTACTATCCTGGGGATGACTTTCTGTAATCTCCTTGCTAATATCTTATTTAAAATTTTTGCATCAATATTCATTAGGGAAATTGGTCTATAGTTTTCTTTCTCTGTTTTCACCCTACCTGGTTTAGCTATCAGCACCATATCGGTCTCATAAAAGGAATTTGGCAATATACCTTCTGTCCCTTTTTTTTCATATAGTTTGTATAGTATTGGAATTAATTGTTCTTTGACTGTTTGGTAGAATTCACATGTAAATCCATCTGGCCCTGGAGATTTTTTCTTAGGGAGTTGGTTAATAGCTTGTTCTCTTTCTTTTTCTGATATGAGGCTATTTAAATAATTTATATCCTCTTCTGTTAACCTGGGCAATCTATATTTTTGTAGATATTCCTCCATTTCATTTAGATTATCAAACTTACTGGCATAAAGTTGGGCAAAGTAACTCCTAATTATTGCTCTAATTTCCTCTTCATTGGAGGAAAGTTCTCCCTCATCATTCTTGAGACTAACAATTTTATTTTCCTCTTTCCTTTTCCTTATCAGATTAACTAAAGGCTTATCTATTTTGTTGGTTTTTTTTTTTTATAAAACCAACTCTTAGTTTTATTTATTAATTCAATAGTTTTCTTATTTTCAATTTTATCAATTTCCCCTTTTATTTTTAGAATTTCCAACTTGGTATTTAATTGAGGGTTTTTTATTTGTTCTTTTTCTAGTTTTTTTTTTAATAATAAGCCCAATTCATTGATCTTTTCTTTCTCTATTTTATGCAAGTAAGCATCTAGAGATATAAAATTGCCCCTTATAACCGCTTTGGCCATATCCCAGAAATTTTGGTATGTTGTCTCATTATTGTCATTCTCCTGGATGATATTATTGATTGTGTCTATGATTTGCTCTTTCACCCATTCATTCTTCAGGATTAGATTATTTAATTCCCAATTAACTTTTGGTCTCTTTTCTCCTGGCCTTATATTGCATGTGATTTTTATTGCATCATGATCTGAAAAAAATGCATTTACTATTTCTGCCTTTCTGCATTTGATTTTGAGGTTTTTATGCCCTAATACATGGTCAGTTTTTGTATAAGCTCTATGGACCGCTGAGAAAAAAGTAAACTCCCTACTGTCTCCATTCAATTTTCTCCACAGATCTATCATACTTAACTTTCCTAACAATTGCTTTACCTCTCTAGTTTCTTTCTTATTTATTTTGTGTTTTGATTTATCTAATTCTGAGAGAGCAAGGTTGAGATCCCCCACTAGTATAGTTTGGCTGTCTATTTCTTCTTGCATCTCTCTTAATTTCTCCCCTAGGAATTTGGATGCTATTGCACTTGGTGCATATATATTTAGTATTGATATTGCTACATTATCTATGGTACCCTTTAATAAAATATAGTTTCCTTCCTTATCTCTTTTGATTAGATCTATCTTGGCTTTTACTTTATTTGAGATAAGGATTGCTACCCCTGCATTTTTTTGTTCACCTGAAGCATAATAGGTTCTGCTCCAGCCTTTTACTTTCATCCTATATGTGTCACTATGTTTTAGATGTGTTTCTTGTAGACAACATATTGTGGGATTCTGGTTTTTAATCCAGTCTGCTATCCGTTTCCACTTTATGGGAGAGTTCATCCCATTCACATTCACAGTTAGAATAACTAATTCTTTATTTCCTGCCATCTTATTTATACAAGTTATGTTTTTCCCTTTCCTTTCCCCTTTCTCCCTTCCCCCCTCCTCTGTATTTTGCTTTTGATGACCCTCTCCCCCAAACAATCCTCCACCCTTAATATCCCCTCCCCCTTTTTTTCACTCCTTTCCCCTGATTCTTCGATTTTCCCTTCTATTGGTTTATCCCTTTCTTTTCCTCCTTTCCCTCCCACTTCCCTCTAGCAACGGATAAGTTTCTCTGTGGAACCAAAAGTGTTTGATATACACTTTTAGAGCCCAACCTGATGAGAGTAAGATTTACACAATGCTCATCTCCCTCCCTTCTTTCTCTCAATTATATTAGGTTTTCTTTGCCTCTTCATGAGATTTTACCTTGTTTTTACCTCCATTTTTCTTTAAAATCTTATTTTACCACCTTTTCCCTCTTTTCCCCAGTATGACAACCTTTCCCCCTCTAGTTCTCTTTTTCATATTATCAAAGTAATATCTAGTTAATTATACCCCCAAACTTTAAATATCCCCATAGTAGAAATAAAATTCTCAAGAGTCCTTTTCTTTTTATCTTTTTATGCTTCTCTTGGGTTCTGTGTTTGGAGGTCGAATTTTTTGTTCAGATCTGGTCTTTTCATTAGAAATAGGTGAAATTCACCTATATCATTAAATGACCATCTTCTTCCCTGGAGGATAATGCTCATTCTAGCTGGATAGGTTATTCTTGGCTGTAATCCAAGTTCCTTTGCCTTTTGGAATATCTGGTTCCAGGCCCTTTGATCCTTCAATGTGGAGGCTGACAGATCATGTGTGATCCTAATTATTGATCCTTGGTATTTGAATTGTTTCTTTCTAGCTGCTAGCAGAATCTTTTCCTTGGTGCAATAGTCCTGACATTTACCTACGATATTCCTTGGGGTTTTAATTTTGGGTCTCTTTCCGGAGGTGATCGGTGAATTCTTTCAATGGTGATTTTGCCTTCTGATTCTACAACCTCAGGGCAGTTTTCTTTCAGGATTTCCTGGAAGATAGTGTTAAGATTCTTTTTTTCATCATGGCTTTCAGGAAGTCCAATAATCCTTAGATTGTCTCTCCTAGATCTATTTTCCAAGTCAGTTGTTTTTCCTAGGAGATATTTCATATTTTCTTCTAATTTTTCATTTTCTTGGTTTTTTTTTTGACTGATTCTTGAAGTCTTATTGAGTCATTCACTTGCATTTGTTCAATTCTTATTTTTAAATTGTTGTTTTCTTAAGTTACCTTTTTAAGCTCCTTTTGTAACTGGCCAATTTATTCATTGCATTCTTTTTCCACTTCACTAATTTTTTTTCAGTGCATTATTGTCTACTTCCAATTCACCAAATTTGTTTTTCAAGAAATTAGTGTCTTTTTCATATCTCTTTTGCAGGGCATTATATCCTTCTTGCAAGCTATTTATTGTATCCTTCTTGCACTGCTTTCAGTGTATTTTCCCATTTGCCCTCCAGCTCTCTTTTGAGATTCTTTATGCAATCTTCCAGAAAGGCCTTTTGAAAAGGGGACCAGTGATGGTCCTTGATGACTTCCTCTGGAGTTGTTTTGTCTAAAGAAATCTCATTATCTGGGGTCTGCCCTCCTTTCTCTCCATAGAAGCTGTCTATGGTAAGAGCTCTCTTTTGCTTCTTCATTTTTTTAGACAGCATGGGGGTCTGTTTAAGGCTAGAAAAGCTGTGGCTTCAGTAGTTTGCCCTGGGGCAATTCTGCTAATTAACTTAAGGTGCTGGGCCGGTGGGGGCTAGGACTTTGCCTGATGGGGCCTAGGATTTTGCCTGAATTACTCCTTTAAAAAGGCAAATCTGCCAGAACACCTGCCCCCAATCAGGGCAGAGTGTCCGAGTGCCTCAGATATACTCCAGGTGTTTGGAATTTGGAGTTTGGAGTTTCTGCCACACTGAGCTGAGTCCCACCCTCACTTCCTGGCTGCACTGAGTAAACTGTTTACCCCTCTGCCCAAGTTAAACAGACCTGATATGAAGTTCTTCAGAGATATCTGTAAGCAGTTTCCAAATATTTCTGGATTCATTGACTTGAAGATCAATTCAGAGGCTTATTTTTTTGTTGATTTGAGAGAAGGTCAGAGGAGGACATTGAGAGTCACGTCTTCACTTCGCCATCTTGGCTCCACCCCAAAGTTACTATTCTTGAAATTTCATATACATCATGACATTACCTGTGGACAAAATGAATAGCTCCAAGTTAGATGATAAAATAGGTCGATATATAATTGGTTAGGTTGTTGGTGTAGTAATTAATTGTTCAGTGTATGTTTTGGGGGAAGATTCTAGTGCCACTGGAATCTTCTTTTAGTTTTATGATAATTAACATCTTTATTATCTCCTAGTATGAAATAATAGACAGCACATTTGTTTGATTTTCAGATTACTTGAAATTAAGAGGGACTGCTAACACATTATATCATGATATGGATCTCCAAAGACCTTTAGAGGTTAAAGTGAAGAGACTATTTTAAAAGATGAAGTTAATAAATAAAAATATAAAATTAAATAAAGAAAATTGAAATTGAAAAAAAAATTCAGTAATATGGGGGGAAAAAAGTAAAACCATAGTTCATGTGATAAATATCATTGAATGCTAGTATATTATGCATTTAAAATTAATTAAAATTAATGGTGTGATACGATAACCAGACATATAATACTATCCTAAGTTGCATTGAGTCCAAGACAAGTTATGTGCCAGTTGAGAGTAGGGCATAGGAATGGGGGGGGAAGAATGATAATCTTTACTTATCTTCTCTTATTAGTATAAAATATACATGTAGCATGATGTTACCAAGTTTTAGAAAGGACAACAATTAATTTGGACTGAGAAAGGCAATCAAGATGGTACAGAACTAGAGACCATGTCATGCAGGAATACACTGAGGGAACTAGAAATCATTCTTTAAAAATCTTATAAAATAAAAAATCTTGTGGGTAGGAGAAGAAGAATTATAGTTGTCTTCAAGTATTTGAAGACATGATATGTGAGAATGAGATTATATTTGGTCTGCTTGATCACAGAAGTCAGAACTAAGAGCAATGAGTGAAAGCTCTAAAGAGATAGATTTCAGTTCAGTGTAAAGAGGGGAAAATTATTATAATTAGAGATGTACATAAGTGGACTGGAATGTATTTAGGATATTGCAAATTCTTCTTCCTGATTGTTTTCAAGCACTTACTGAGAAAATCTTAAAATAAGGATTTCTGTTCAAGTGATTAAATTATCTCTGGAAGTCCCTTCTAATTCTCAGGTTCTGTGTTTCTTTGAAGCCTATAAAATGGGAAAAATGATAATTATATTCCCCATTTTTACATGAGGAATTTGATGTTTAAAAAACATTTAGGTTAATATGGTAATATGGGAACATTATAAATGCTACTGTAATATTGAAAAAAATGCAACCAATAAAGTTCTTTGGGAAATTCCCTAAAAGTAAAATTGCATCTGATCTCCAGATCCCTTTTCTTTAAAGCTATATCTTGACAAATGATTTCCACCACACCAATCCTAAAAACAGATTGCTTCCACAATGCATAGCTTTCCAAATAATGCATCCAGACATCCTTTAGTATTTTGAGTTACCATTAAGTGCTACAGATCTTTTTGTATCTGGAAACTTTGAAATTTTCTGCTTGAGTGTTCAAAGTCTGCCAGTACCTTTCACATTAGATGGGAATATACATACATCTAGGTTAGAAAATCTTCAATTATCTACTCTGAATTGGGGATTATCTTAATTATATCACAGAAAAGACTGTGAAAGAAAAATAACTCAAAGGGTAATTTTTAAATCAAGCTTCTATTCTTTCTCCATTATAAATTATATATATATAAATGAATTGTGGCTTATGAATTGATTCCAAAGTAAAAATCATAAGCTTCACAAATGAGTCATTGCCTAAAAATCTAACAACATGATATTTACAAATTTCAACTTTACTCCTCTCTTTTAACATTAGAATTTATTGTTAGTTTTTTAGTTTAAAAGGCATACTATTCCAGGATATTCCAAATCTCTTTATATTGATATCATTTGTTTTTTATATTGCCTTCATTCCCAAACATATCACTCTCATACTATACTCAAATTGCTATTCTGGGCAATAAGAATAAAAAAGAAAGAGGAAAAAAGCAGGTCAGCAAAACTAGCCAACACATCAAGCTTAATCTGAGAGTATAGACAACACTCAAAATTCGCAGTTTCCCACTTGTCCAAAAAAGGGATGGAGGTACTTTATCCAATCTAAAGTTTTAGGGTGAAGCTTCATCATTATAATTATGCAATATTCAATTCTTTTTTATGGTTGTTCTTTCTATTTACATTTTTGTAATCATTCTGTATTTGTTTTCTTGGCTATGCTTCCTTTCATATAAGTATCCCCATGCTTCTCTGAGATATTTTTCCTTTCATGATTTTTCTCATTTACATACCAAAATTTTTAACCATATTCCAATTGATGAAATCTATTTTATTTCTCACATACAAAAATAAAAACCTGTTATGAATAGTTTGATCATTGGATGCTTTTTTGTCTATAACTGAGCAACGGGATAACTGGATTAAATTGAAATAATCTTAACAACAATAGGAATAATAGTATAAAGATGTGCTAGATACTGTATGCTATGCCCTTTTTAACTATCTCATTTGACATTCATTTATTCACTTAAAAACATAATTTAAAATTACTTTCCTGTGTGGTTGCATAAATTCTTATCCATACCAACTATGTATTAATGTGTCTGTCATTCCACAACCTTTTCAACACTGACTATCCCCATATTTTTTCATCTTTCCCAATTTCCTGAGACAGAGGTGAAAGCTTGGGGTTGCTTTGATTTGTGATTTGCTTATTATTAATGACTTGAAGCAAGCTTTCAAATAGTTAATGGTTTTTAATTCCTTCATGACCATTTGCTCATAATGAAGTATTATTTTAGTATTAAATATATTAATTGCCTACATATTTTTGAATAACAGGTCTTTATCAGAAATATTCAGTATAGCAAACTAATTTCATTGATATTTTTTTAGTTCAAAAACCTTTCAATTTATAGATTTGAAATTATCTATTTTATCTTTTGTGATGCAGTCTACTCTTTGTTTAGCTAAAAATGATCTTCCTAAATAATGTTCTGAAGGGCACTTGAGCCAGTTCTCATTTACGATTTTTTTCATTACGGTGATGTGATTACAGAGAATGAAGAAGTACAAAAATTTACAAAAATAAACAAAAACAAAACAACAATAACAACAACAAAACTATCCAAATTAAATCAACATATACTTCGAGTTCAAAGCAAAGATAGGAATAGACAAGAGTAATTTTAAAAAATTGGAAGATATGATTCAGAAGTAAGGAATAAAAGGGACCAAAGAGGAACTATACCAATGATTTTAAAATCAAAAAGAAAGGATTCCTGTAGCTGCATATTTACTTAGTAAAGCCATGTATTAACATTATTCACATCATTTTACATTTTTTATTTATTTTGTCAAACATTTTCCAACTATATTTTAATCTAGTTCTTTCTCATTGGGGAGTTCTGAAGACTTCCTAAAACCCCAACTGCAAAGTTGACACCTCTGGACTACACTGAAACCTCATTGAAACATTAAATCATAGATGTGAAATTACATGAGATATTAGAATCTATCTAGTTCAACCTTCAAGAATATTTTCTTTACAAAAATAGTCAGAAGTCATCAGACATGGATAGTATCAAATAACATCACAGAAATGAAATAGATTATTTCTTAATAATGAAAACTAAGCTGGCACTAATATTTGTCATCAATATAAAATTATGAAATGAATATAAAACTTTAAAAAAATTGCTAAAAAGGTATAAATTTATTTAACCTGGCCTATTTATACCAGTTAATGACACACACAAAAAAAGATTGCAGAATTTTGGAAGAAAGCACATTGACCTTGACTATAATAATCTCATACGAACTCATACAAGTTTAATTTTTGTAAACTAATTGCCATAAAGATAATACCAAAGGTTCTTAACAATTTCTTGAGTCAACACACACTTGTTTTACTTTCTAAGAAGAGAGACACTGGATCTAAGAATTATATATGTTTTGAATATACACTTTTCTTAATCCTAAGAATCAAAATTACAAATGATTCAAAAAGCAGTCAGAAAATTCTGGGCAAGCAAAATTAGATTACATATTAGCAGTGATTTGTGTACAAGAAGATATTACTGAAAATATGTGAGATTAAAAATAATGGTGTGCATATCATGAAGTGAGAACAAGATATAGCATATAGTAGTCCCAGATAATTCATTCCTAAAAGAACAAGAGAAAGACCTTCAGTATATTGAATAGATCTACTATCCATATTGAGAACCAATAAGAAAATAGACAAGAATCACAAATGATCATCAGGTTCAAAGAAAATATGATTTGTTCTGGTAAAGGAAACACAACCAAAAAAAAAAAATAAGTAACTTACCCAAGTAGAAAGAATGTAAGAAGGAGTGTGTTATGACTGAGCACATACACACACATTTTGAATGTTAAGTAATGATAGAGTATATTAGCTGATTCATAGAATTCCAAAACTAGAAGGAACTTTACAAAATATCTTCTCAATAAACCTTATTTTACAGATGAGAAAAGTGAAGCTCTTGGAGATTAAACCATCCACCCAAAATCACATAGCAAGTTAGTGTCAAAGTCGTGACTAAAATTTCAAGTCTTTTGGCTCCTATTCCAGGGCTATTTCCTCTACTTTATACAAAGAACTTTCTAACTGTAAAGGATAGACTAGATCTGTAAATTGCTTTCCAATATTGTGAAAATAGTGTTTAACTATAAAACCATGTCATTCAATCATTGAAGTGCTAGTGTGGGATAGTGGAAAAGCTCATTTTAGAACCAGAAGATAATCAGTTTGCCCTAAGGCTTCTCTGAGTAGGGATTTGGGAACTAGTATACTCCAGCAATTCTAGATATCATCTAAAGATTTACTGATAAGATGTCATAAGGGATTAAATATCCCTCAATAAAACAGCAACAACTTTAAATTTTTAACTCAATACAAATATGTAACTCACCAGAAATAATTTCTATGAATTGAGATAATAATTCTTGAAAATAACCCTTAAAACAGAGACATATATGTAGAATGAAGTTATATTACTTTTCTAGTTTTCTTCTCCAGCTTATTTACTTAATATTAAGCCACTTTTATCAGTTTCAAAATGATAGGGAGTTGGGGAGAAGGGAAAAGATCAGAGAATACTACTTTAAGTTTTCTGATGCTTTAACAGAAAGGGAAAATACTGCTGAGGGAGCTTCTCAAAAGAGCTCCACCAAAGAAAAAGAAAATAAAAACTGATACTGAAGATTCAGAAAAGATACTCAATTTCTGGCATGAAGCTACAGGACAGAGCCAGAGAAAAGAAGAGAAAGAGGGAGAGGAGGAAAAGGAGGAGGAAGAAGAGAAGGAGGAAGAAAAAAAGGAGGAGGAGGAATAAGAGGAGAAAAAGGAGGAGAAAGAGGAGGAAGAAGAGGAGAAGGGAAAAAGGAGGAGGAGGAGGGAGAAGGAGAAGAAGGAGAAGGAGAAGGAGAATAAAGAGAAGAGGGAGGAGAAAAAAGAGAAGAAAAAGAAAGATGAGGAGGAGAAGGAAGAAGAATGAAGAAGAAGAGAAGGAAGAGGAGGAGGAGAAGAAGGAGGAGGAAAAGAGGAAAGGAGAATAAAGAAGTGAAGAAGGAGGAAGAGGAAGAGGAGGAGGAGGAGGAGAAAAGTTGCTCTCTATACTAGGAAATGAAAGGAAAAATAAAACAGAAAGCAAACATCATTTTTCCTATGTCTTTCCCATTACTTCCTGCCTAATTTGGATATATATTAATGATTTTTCATTATTAGAATCTCTAAATATTACTGTTCCCTATGACAGGAAGCAAAATCAATACAATCAGACTTTACCAAGACTTGTTCTGGAATGAATAGCATGTGTGTGAGGAGGGAGTGTATATGTGTGGGTATGGGGTGTGTTTGGGAGTGGTGGGAGTGTATGTAGATGAAGTAAGCTGACAGAAGTCAAGCAATTTATGCAAGAAAACTTTTTTAGCTTTGCTCAGCAAAATCATTCTGGTTGTATTATGGAAGCAGCTTTCCTGAACTGGATTAGACCTTCTGGTGCCTCCTGCAAATGGGAATCACCCACAGTAATTTCAAGTTTATAGAGTATAATATGTAGAATTTGTGATTTTGCTTCATGAACATCAACAATATATGTATATACATGCATAGATAGGTATGTATAATGTCCGTGAGGTTTTCTTGGCAAAGATAGTAGAGTAGTTTGCCTTTTCTTTTCCCAATGGATTAAGACAAACAGAGTTTTAAATAACTTGCCCAGTATCACACAACTACTATATGTGTATACATGCACACACACACATATAAATATATATATACATGTTATCTCTAAATATACACATATATTCACATATAAACACATGTGCATATACATATGCATTTTATATATGTATATCTCTATTTCAATTTTATTTATATCTCTATCTATATATAATACATATATACATATATAAATATACACACAGAGAGACACAGACACAAATATGTTTATAGTTTGTACCTATAAAGGGATCTCTAAATTAGGAAATTTTGTGTGTGTATGTATGATGTAGAAATTTTGTATGTGTATGTATATATGTATGATGTAGATCAGGAATTGTCTTACTACTTAAAAGTCTTAGATCATTTTCTGGAGGCAACGAAGGTGAACAATGACTTGTTCAGAATTATACAAAGCCAGCAATTATCACAAATAAGATTTGAAACTGGGTCTTTCTGATTGTGAGATTGGCTCTCTATTACTTCAAGGTATTTCATAATATTAATTAAAAATAACATGTTATAAAAATATATAGTCCCCCCCCAAAAAAAAATAGAAAAACCCTTGTGTTTTATCTGTAGGTTTTAAGTTACAGTCTCTGAAAGTGTGATAGTCACGTCATTATTTCTCAGGGCTTGGTTGTTCCATGTGCCAATATTTTGGGTCTTATAACTTCTTTTCCCAATTCCCTATGGCCTGTCTTTTGATCATTTCTCTTTGCTTTAGCATCTTGTGTGCCAGAGAAGAGAAATATCAAATTTATGATAATTTTACCTTTAGTAGATTTTGTATGACAGGATAGGTTGAAACTTAAGGCAAAACTGAGATTTCTGGGTTAGCTTTAGCAATAAGAGAAGAAAAAGAGATAAAAGGAAAAAGAGTAGGTAATGAAGAAACCAAATTATCACTCTTTGCAGATGACATGATGGTATACTTAGAGAACCCTAGAGACTCAACTAAAAAACTACTAGAAACAATTCACGACTTTAGCAAAGTTGCAGGATACAAAATTAATCCACATAAATCATCAGCATTCTTATATATTACCAACAAAGTTCAGCAGCAGGAGATACAAAAAGAAATTCCATTCAAATAGCAGATGATAGGATAAGATATTTGGGAATCTATCTGCCAAGGAAAAGTCAGAAACTATATGAACTAAATTACAAAACACTTTCCACACAAATAAAATCAGACCTAATCAATTGGAAAAATATTAAGTGCTCATGGGTAGGCAGAGCAAACATAATAAAAATGACAATACTACCCAAACTAATCTACTTATTTAGTGCCATACCAATCAAACTCCCAAGAAATTATTTTACAGATCTAGAAAAAAATAGTAGCAAAGTTCATTTGGAAGAACAAAAGGTCAAGGATTTCAAGGGGATTAATGAAAAAAAAAGGCAGATGAAAGTGGCCTTGCTATACCAGATCTAAAACTATATTATAAAGCGGCGGTCATCAAAACCATTTGGTACTGGCTAAGAAATAGAGCATTCGATCAGTGGCACAGGATAGGATATCAGGACAATCTAGGCAATAACCTTAACAATCTAGTATTCGATAAACCCAAAGACCCCAGCTTTTGGGATAAATACTCACTATTCGGCAAAAACTGCTGGGAAAATTGGAAACTAGTGTGGAAGAAATTAGGGCTTGACCATACCTAATACCACATACCAAGATAAGATCTAAATGGGTTCATGATCTAGATATAAAGAGGGACTTTGTAAGCAAGTTAGAGGAACGTAATATAGTTTATCTCTCAGACTTGTGGAGATGGAATAAATTTATGTCCAAAGAAGACCTGGAACTCCTAATTGAACACCAGATAGATAATTTTGATTATCTTAAGTTAAAAAGTTTCTGTACAAACAAAACAAATGCAGACAAGATTAGGAGGGAAGTATCAAATTGGGAAATCATCTTTACATTTAATGGTTCTGATGAAGGCCTCATTTCTAAAATTTATAGAGAATTGTCTCATATATAAGAATTCAAGCCACTCTTCAATAGATAAGTGGTCAAGGAATATGAACAGACAATTTTCAGATGATAAAATTAAAACCATCTCTAGTCATATGAAAAGTTGCTCCAAATCACTATTGATCAGAGAAATGCAAATTAAGACAACTCTGAGATACCACTACACACCTGTCAGATTGGCTAAAATGACAGGAAAAGATAACGATGAATGTTGGAGGGGATGTGGGAAAACTGGGACACATACATTGTTGGTGGAACTGTGAACGTATACAACCATTCTGGAGAGCAAGTTGGAGCTATGCTCAAAAAGTTGTCAAACTGTGCATACCCTTTGACCCAGCAGTGTTTCTACTGGGCCTATATCCCAAAGAGATCTTAGAGGAGGGAAAGGGCCCCACATGTGCAAGAATGTTTGTGGCGGCCCTTTTTGTGGTGGCTAGAAACTGGAAACTGAAGGGATGCCCATCAATTGGAGAGTGGCTGAATAAATTATGGTATATGAATGTTATGGAATATTATTGCTCTGTAAGAAACGACCAGCAGGACGATTTCAGAGAGGCCTGGAGAGACTTGCATGAATTGATGCTGAGTGAAACGAGCACAACCAGGAGATCATCATACACAGCAACAACAGTATTACATGATGATCAATTCTGATGG
>JAJPUD010027868.1:0-13599 GCA_023553655.1 Myrmecobius fasciatus
CTTTCTGTCTCTGTCTCTCTCTGTCTCTCTGTCTCTGTCCCTGTCTCTCTCAATTCTCCTCATCTTGCTCAGACTTTAGGTACAGAGGCAACTCACAAGTTCAGTACTGATACTGATAAGCACAGAAACTTTAACATAACTTCTTTTTTTCAGGTTGGATCAGTTCACCTCTCCTTAGCTTGCTTGGTGACCCTCTGCTCCTAGAGGACTTAGTGACCTAATTGGCTTTAGTTCTACTGAAACTTAAAACTTCAGAACTTAAGGGATCCATCATCCTCAATCTATCCAGCAGTAATAATTACAAGGAATGAAGCATCAATAATGAGTATTTTTTAATGATCACAACAGAGATGAAAAAGTCAAGCCAGTTTAGAAAATTAATCAATAAAAGAAACTTTGGGGGCAGTTAGGTGGCGCAGTGGATAGAGCACCAGCCCTGAAGTCAGGAGGACCTGGGTTCAAATCTGGTCTCAGACACTTAACATTTCCTAGCTGTGTGACCCTGGGCAAGTCACTTAACCCCAATTGCCTCAGCAAAAAAAAAAAAAAAAAAAAAAATTAAAAATAAATAAATAAATAAAAGAAACTTTGACTCAGTATGCAAACTTAAGAGACCTAAGATGTGTGAGATTCTGTTTTACATTAGGAGACACAACATTATTTCTTTTCCTATCTCCGTATCTCCTTTAACTTATATTCTTTATCTGGGTAGGCCATAGGTGGGGGAAGGGGAAAGGGAAGGGGATATGTGAAGCTGGACTGTGAATATCAGATATATGATCAAGTGGAAAGAATTAGTGAATTTGAAGTCAAAAGACCTGCTTCTGAATCCTGATTCTTTTATTTCGTATAAATAGGAAATTTGTGTCACCTCAGTTAAATCATAAATTTTCTAACTTTTCTGTTTCATATAGAAACTGGAAGTTTTTCTAGTTTTCATGTGGCAAGTGCTATCAAGGATCCTGACTTCAAATCCTTAGTCTTGATGCTCATTTGTAGGCCCCGACCTTCACTTGATATTTTAAATAATCATTTTAATTTTAAATACACTTGAAATGGTATCTAGAAAGAAGTATCCAGAAAGAAACAGGTATAATGAAAAAGAGTCTACCTATAAAAACGTCATATAAGAATTGCCTAATTACATTTCTCATTGGAGTTTCTTTTTCAAAGTGGGTTATAGGAGATGCAAGGGAAGGGTCCTTCCCATTCTTAATAGGAGGCTCAAGGAAATGCTACTCAGACCTTCAACTCTATAGCTTACTTTTGCTATCATTATATTAATCTCGGGGAGAAATAACTACTTTTAAATGATTTAATCCTTCAAATGGTAGACTGAATCAAGCTTGTGTTTTAAGTAAAAGTGCTAAATTCCCCAAATGATGTAGAGAACAAAGTTTAAACATCATTCACTCATTAGAGCACGTTAAACCAAACATCATATCAGGTATACAAAAGGATTTGGAAGTGTCCTCCCATGAATGTTCTATCTACCTAACCCTTCTTTTTGAGGTCTCCCATCAATGCCCCTTACCACAGAATATATTCATATCACCAATACACTTTAAAAATGGGTTTCTTTCAAACAACTTTTGTTGTCTTTTTTTAGTAGGTTTTTTCTAATATGCTTCAGTCTGGAAATGAAAGATTCCTGATTGGTTGATGGACAAATTTCATCTGAGTAATTGAGAAAATTTAGAAATTGAAAATATAGACATCTCCAGAAAAATAAAAAAGGCAGCTGCAAACTTCTGGAGGTTTGAAGTCCAGATGGAGAATCTCTGCCGGATAGAAAAGGATTTTTCTCATCCAAGAGTCTGGGGGAGGATGAGGGATGGTAGAGGAATGAACTTTCATGTGTCACTGGCCAGCAAGTTTATGATGGGGGAGATAATTGCTAGTGCCTTGTAGGTCTACAATCCAGGAGTACTCATTGTGGACTGAAGAGTAGAAGTTTCAGCCATAGGCTTTGGACTTTTATAGTAAAGGAGATTAACCTTGGAATCAAGAAAAAAGGAACAGAGGGAGAAGGGTAAAAAAAAAAAAAAAAAACAATAAGAAAACAAAAAAACGAGAATGATTAAGACCGGATAGACTTATAAGAGCAAAGAGAAAAACCCCCAAATTGGAAGAAAATGGAAGGTTTGCAAATGACTTTGCATATTTTAACTCACAATAATCTTGAAGAAACTGAAAGTGATTATATAAACTTGTTCAAAGTCGCACAGTCAACTTGTGCAATAGACAGGACTTGAATCCAGGTTTTCTTGTGTTTTAAAAGTGACCCATTGGCTATCTGTTTTATCACAATGCTTGCCATTTAATTATCTGTGTATCTATATATCTCTGTATCTCTCATTTTCTCTCATTGTTTCAAAGTTTTCAAAGCCCTAATTTACAAAATCTCATTTAAGCCTTAAAATTCTGTACAAATGCCAGGTAAAGGTAAATCATAGACGACCTTGTATATCAGGCTAAATAATTTGAACCCAATTTGTCTGGCAATGAGAAGATGCTGAATTTTCTTAATCTACTACTTGACATAATATCCCAAAGTGTTCCTTTATTTAATTTGGCAGCATTGTACAGAAATAATTAAAGAAAGAAAAAAGATAGGGATATCAGTTAGAAGGGTATAACTGATGAGGGAGAGTTGTTGTTTTGTGTGTGTGTGTGAGGCAATCTCATGGGTGGAGAAACTTCCAGTAAAGAAATCCCTTCTATCAATGAAGACTGGCACCTAACTTATAATTTATAGCCATAGAATTACCAGACTTGAGAGATTAACTGATTTGCCTATGGTCACACAGCCAAGGTGTGTCAGAAGAGGGACTTGAATCTAGGTCTTCCTGACTTTGGAGCTAGTTCTTTATTGACTATCAGACTATGTAGTGATTTGTCCATGCTCCCTCAGACTTAAACTAGCTCCTAGGTTTAGCAATTGAATAGTCTCATTTTTTTTCTTTCAATTTATAAAAATCTCTTCTTTGATTTTTAGAATTTTTATTTTTGTGTTTAGTTTGTTTTTGTTGATTTGTTGATTTCTAGCAATCCTTTTTATTAATAAAAATATTTAGAAAAATAATTTTGTATGTAAATCTGAAATTAATGTCCTTAACTATCACAGTTTTATTGTTTATATTTCCTGTAATTTGAGATTTTCCTTTAAGTGCTTATATGCTATGCTATTCAGTTCATTCACATGAATATTGATATTATTTCATTATTTCTGGTGTAGTTAAGCACATGAAATTTCCTTATTTCTTTCTTTCAATACTATCTATTTTTTCCCCTAATGCTTTGTCTGACATCATGATTATTACTCCTTATTTTTAGGTTTGCCTGAGGTATAATAAATTTTGTTCCAGTTCTTTAACTATGTTTGAATTTTTATATTTCAAATGTGTTTCTTGTAAAAAACAAATCACTATGTTCTGCTTTGTAATCCATCCTGCTATCAGATTCTATTTTATAGGTGCATTCATCCCATTCATATTCATAGCTATGACTGTGTATTTCCATTCATCCTATTTTCATGTAATTTTTCTTCTCATTAATCTTTATTATTTTCTTGAAAGAGGAGTGAGACTAATGCTATTTATTTGTAATTGGAGCTATCTGCTTCAATTTCATGTGGTGTGTGTGTGTGTGTGTGTGTGTGTGTTCTTGAGAATGTGTGTGTCTGACTTTGCCTAGGATCAGATAAAAATTAGATTCATGTGGTATTAATTTTTCCTATCCCTTCGTCTATATTTTATACTTTTATTTTTGTGTACTTGATCATGAAAATTAATAAGATCTTTTCCTTTCCTTTCTTCTGTTACAAACAACAAAGTAAAACAGAACCACTTCATGTCCTCTGCTTGTCTGATTTAACTTAATCTATGATCCTTGGAGACACTAAATTCTTACTAAAATTTATTTTCCTTTCTAGGTTTCTCTTGACTTTTGTCTTTGAATTTCAAAGTTTATAGTCAGTTCTAATCTTTTCTTCAGAAATGCTTGAAAGCTCTTTATTCCATAAAATAATTACCTCCCCTCTCCCTTCATTCCTTCTTCCTACCCCCAGTAGGATTATGCTTAGTTTTTCAGGATAAGTAATTCTCGATTGTTTACCTTTTTAAATATTATATTCTGATCTCTCTTCTTTTTCATACTGGTAGCTGGTAAATATTGTGTGATTCTCAAAGTACTGCAATTCAATTCAAAGTACTTGGTACTGCAATTATGGTTTACAGTACTTTTACAGTTACAGTACTTTTAATTTATTTTATCATAATTACTATTTTTTACCTAGAAAATCTAATTTTTGGCTAAGACATTGCTAGAATTTCCATTTGGGGATTTTGTTCATTTCTTTGAATTTTTATTTTGTTTCTTAGTTCTAATAAATCTGGATAATTTTTCATTTATGATTTCTTAAAATATGGCATATAAGATTTTCTTTGCATCATGGTTCTTTGGTAGTCAAGTGATTCCTAGATTATTTCTCCTTGACATGTTTTCCAGACAGACTGTTTATTAAAATAGAATATCTTACATGCTTGTCTGTTTTTCAATCTTTTATGTTTTTCTAATTTTTAAAAACTACCTTATGGAGTTATGGATCTCTCTTTGGTCCAACCTGATTTTCAGGTAGTCACTTTCTTATGTAAAAATATCACCTATTGTTCTAAACTATTAATTTTCCTTTCCTCCTCAACTTTTTTTTTAAATTTGTAATCTCTTACATTGTTTCTTCTAGATACTCTTGCAATTCTTGCGATCAAGTAATTTTTTTCTAAGCTGAGGTTCTGCTTGTGATTGTTATGGTTATTCTCTTCTGAGTTTTCTTCTTGGATTTCCTTGACCTATAATATTTAATCAAAGTAGTCATTATCATCTTCTGTTTATTTGTTACTCATATCCTTAGCTTCAGTTCTTGGTTTGCTACTTATCCAGGTTCTATCCATTCCCATAATCTTGTTGAGGTAGTCAAGCTCTATTTAGTCCTGACTTTGCTTTCCTGGATTCCTGCAGATGTCTCCTACTTTCCATAGTGTTTTTGTCTTGGTATACCCAGTCAGAGTTCTGTGGTTGGCTGTTCTGATCAAGACACCAGGTGATCATCTGATCTCCTTGAATATTCCTTGATGAAGGTATGAAATATTTCCTGTCCTCTTTGAGACTCCTTTAATCTGGATACTGAATGGTGTTTTTTTCTTCTCCTCTCCCATCTCCTCCCCCTGGATCTTACTTGATCTAGATATTGGGTGGCCGTATACTCCCTTGGACTGCCCCCTATACATAGTTTTTCATTGATGGAATAAAAATGGGAGGGTTGTTGTGCTCCCTTGTCATCTATTGCATGGCTCTCTTGACCAGGTATTTCTATGAATAGTTTAGGTTGTCAGCATATCTGTGAGGGAGGGAGGTATCACAGTTATTAATAATATCATTTGTAGATTAACACTGAAGCTCAGAGAACTTGACCACATTTACACAACTAGTAAATGTTGGAGGAATATGGGTTTTCTTAATCTTAAATCCAGCCCTCTGTCAGGGGTATTATATTAGCTCTTTTGGGGTCTGGAATATATTTCCCTTTAAAAAGAATTCGTTTACTAGAAATCAGGCTCACAATTAGAAAGGTAACTTAAATTACCATTAAATAATATCAACTAATTCCCTTTCTCAATAAGCAAAATGCATGCAAACCTTCATGATATCTGGACTCTGGTCTTTGTTCTCATGGTCCTCACTCCTCCTTTTAGAACTTGAGAATCTGCCCCTGGAAGGATTCTGGGCTCTGATGGGTGCCTTTTCATCTTACCTTGCCTGGAATCAGGTCTTCATCTTAGATTATGCTGAAGTCAGCTTTAACCTGCTTATGATTGTTAAGTGTTCAGTGTGAACATTTACAAGTCAGAAATTGGCAAATGAGGATTTAATTTATTGTTTTGCTGATTGTTTAGACTTAAAAGAGTGTTAATTATGGAGATTAATGTAAAAGTGTGTGTGTTTGTTTTTGTGCTGATTGTTGAACATTTATCAATATGTTCCTATATTGATCTATAAACATAGGAATTGAAGTCATCACCATACTGAAGGCCTGTTTACTGTAGGTTTACAGCAACCACAACTACAAGATTATATCAACTACTATTGCTACAACCACCACCACCATTACTACTATACTACTACTATTACTGCTGTTGCTACAACTATTGCTGTTACTACTCTTCGTCCTCCTTCTCTTACTCTTCCTCCTCTTCTTCCTCTTCCTTCCTTATCCTCCTCCTTCTTCTCCTTCTCTTACTCCTCCTCCTTCTCTTTATGCTCCTCCTCCTCCTCCTCCTCTTTCCTCCTCCTCTTCCTTCCTCCTCATCTTCCTTTTCCTTCCTCCTCCTCTTCTTCCTTCTCTTCCTCTTCTTCCTCCTCTTTCTCTTTCTTCTTTTCCTTTCTTTTCCTCCTCTTTCTCTTCCTCCTTTTTCTCCTCCTTCTCTTCCTTCTCCTCCTATCACCTTATATTTATACAATATTTAAAGGCTTGTAGAATGTTATATCCATTATCTTATTTGAGCCTCACAACATCCCTGCTTTCATCTCACTTTCCCACCACCATTTCTAAACCATGCCAATATCCTATCTTTCCACTTCTGCCTCCTCTTTATGTGTTGCTTTTCCTTTTTTTGTAATATAAGCTCTTTGAGGGCACGACAATTTCACTCTTTTGTATACTATGCTGGGAAAAAACCCAGAGCTTATTAAATGCTTTATAATTCATTCATGGTAGTCTATACATTTTACAATCTAACTTTTCCAACACTCTCCTTACTTATTCCATCTTAATTATTTTTTCTCATTTAAGATTATTATCTATCATTTCTTATTGAAACTCTCCTTGGTTTCCACAAAATTGCAGCATCCTGGTTCTAGTCTTTTCTCTCTATTTCCTTGGTAGTGAAGGAGTGACTCACTTACCTGCCTTTTTAAAAATTAAAATCATTTTTTTTCACCTGTCTTTTTCTGCTTCTTTTTTCCTCCCACCCACCAAATGTGTGTCTTCACTAAGAAGTTCTGTGCTTTCCTTCCCACTCATATCTGATTTACTGTCACAGCTTTAGCTGTCATCCATCTCTATAGGTTATCCACCTCTATGTTTATCCATTTCAACAAATGTCTATGCATGTTTGGTCTTAATTTTCTAACTACCCATATTCCTCGCTAGCAAGAAATAAGTCGGACATTTCTTAAACTTTCCACCTTCTTCATTCCTTCCTGTTTTACCATACCAGGTGCTTGTGATTTCTCTATTTTGTTAGTGGCATAATCACTTTCCCAGCGACTTTTACCTGAAAACAAGAATCTCCAACTCTTCTTCTTTTGTCCAGTCATTCACTGATTTCCATTGATTCTGCTTCCATAATATCTTACATCTATCCTTTACTTTTTATTCCTCTTATAGTCATCCTTCTTTTGCCTCTCATGACCTCTTGTCTTGACTAATGCAATAAAACTTCCTACCAATTATCTCTGCCTTTATTTTCTTTCCTTTTTTGATTCATTTTGTTGCTGCAGCCAACTTAACTTTCCTAAAGTACTGCTTTGCAAAACATAATTTTATTGGTCAAAAAATTCAGAAGTTCCTCATTGTGTTCAAAATTTTGAGACCCTCTAGTTGGTATTGCTATTGCAAGGATATGTGTTTAAGGATTGTAAGTGCTATATAAATGTCAAAAGTTCCCGCTCCTTCTAATTTTACATGTAGGAAACTGAGGTTCAGAGGAGATACTTGATTTGTCTGAGGCCACATAGCACCCCACTAGATCTTGGATTGATTAACTTGACATAATAGTTAGCATTTATATAGTGCTTTAAGGTTTGCTAAGTCCTTTACATTATCTCATTTGATCCTCTCAACAACCCGAGGAAATAAGTATCATTATTATCCTCATTTTATGGATGAGAAAATCAAGAGCAGACAGAAATTAGGTTACCTTTTCAGGGTCACACAGCTAGTAAGTGTTTGAGGTCATATTTTAAGTTAGTTCTTACTTACTCCAGGTATGGTGCTCTCTCTACTTCTCTTTTAGATTTTCTGACAATGAATTCCTTTTAATGTCCTCACATATCATACCCAGACAGATAGGTGGTGCAGTAGATATAGTGCCAGGCTGACTCATCTTCTTGCTGACCTCAGATGCTTACTAGTTATGTGTTCCTGAGCAAGTCACTTAACCTTGTCTCACTTTCCTCATCTATAAAATGAGTTGGAGAAAGAAATGGCAGACCATTCCAATATCTTTGCCAAGAAAACCCAAATGGGATCACAAAGAGTCAGACATGACTAATATGACTGAATAATAAATATCATCCCTATGTTCTGTTCAGTCTTATTTTCTGTTATATACTTGTGCTCTAAGTAATATGAATTGTTCAACTGCTACAACTAATATGGATTGTTGAACCGATCTTGCAAAAAGCCCATCTCTTCATTTTTGCACATTTGACCTCCCACCAGCAGAAATGCTTGTCTCCTCATCTCTTTTATTTACTTTTTGAAATCTTATCTAGCTCAAAGACCCAGATCAGTTACCTAACTTCAAGATCACTTCCTCCATAAAGTTTTTCCTGATGTGAGATGATTTCTTTATAATATCCATTGGATAATTTTTTTTGTATATTTGGATATTTTTATCTTGTATTGAAGTTCTATTTCTTATACCTTCTCGTGGTATGGAGGTACTTGGAAAGTATTCAGCTATGCTGTCAGTGTCTCTATATCTGCCATCCCAGGTCCATCTTAGCTAAATCTAGATTGTCATCAGAAGGTTGGTTACTATATGATGAATTTTTTGACTATGGCAATTCATCATGGAAATACTTTGGTTTGTGTTCTTAGAGGAGACAGCCTGGCAAATAAAATAATCTTTCAAAGTATCAAAATAACTTAACTTTTAAGATATCTTATATATCATAAGGGCTTTAAACACAGGGAGTATGTCTTCTTCTTTATATTAATCAATTCATTCATTTATCCAACAAACATTTATCAGACACAATATATGCTGTATACTGCTTAATGTTGGAAGAGTTACATATTATAATAGTCCCTCTCCTTATGGAACTTAAATATCTAATAGAAGGATAAGACATAAATATAGATAATTATAATATACAATATTACATGATGCATTAGAGCAAAGATTTGTTTTGTGCGTCTGCATGGGAAATGACAAAAATCTCATACTAAGCACAATGACTTGTACATATCAAGAAAGTGATAAATTTTTGTTGAATGAATGAAATGAATAACTGGATTATCTAGCTTGCAAATTACCATTCTCTTTATCTGTCTTCTTCCATCTCCTTTCTAATCTTTTTCTATTAAACTGCATGTTACTATATATGCCAGAGGATGAGCCAGAGTAGAAAGAATGATTTTGCCCCTTGCTAACAACTTTTAAGATTTGTTGATGTTGGAATATGAAGTTCCTAGCTAAAATGATATTTTGCTATGATCTATGTGCATCCTTTTTTTTTCTGCTGAACAGCTATACCATGGTTAATTGAGAGTGATCTATAAACTAAGCCTAGAATGGAAATGTGTGTGGGACCCAGAAACATGTCACCCATTAGATTATACAGGATGGGAATTTAGGCTAGGATCTGGATCTTGTAGTACAGTAATCACCATTCAGTCTTCTTCCCTTGCCTGTCAGTGATCATGCCAAAAATCTTCCACCTGCTCCTAATAATTTTTGATTAGAACAGCTTTGCCAAGAAAATATTCCTCCAGGAATTTCTCAGAAGTTACTCCTCTTCTGGACTGCTCCATATTCCTTAACATGCTGGTATTTTCCCTGGTTTGTTGTTTACAGTTGCCCAGGAAAAAGAAAGGCATTTCATTGCCTAAGAATGAGGTCACCAGTGCCATGGGTTAGTTCTTTGATCAAGAAAGAAAAGTGAAGATAATAACTTGGCTGCAGTTCCCACTTAGGGAAAAAAAAGAAACCAGCAAAGAAATTCAGCCCACAGTCGGCCATCTGCCATGCAGTGTGTGTGGTGGCAGCCGAGGCAGGGAGAGTGGAACATTTGTGAATGCAGACTTATCTCTCTGACTTATTGGCCCAGCTAAGAGAACAGTGATACAAGAGTACCTAGAAAACCAACATTTTCCCACAGTCTGCCTCAGGTTTGGACCTGGTTTCACAGCCTCTGTTAAAGAAGTCAATAGTATCGGTCTTATTCCCAGTGGACAAATGTTGATGTCATTGAATCATTATCAGAAGAGGGGATTTAATGAACCTAAAAGCTCACGCTGGATGAAGCAGTGGGGAAGGAGGATGCTTTCAAATTCAGGGACAGGAGTCTTTGGCGTCATCAAGATGCAGTATAATTTAATGGTGACAGTGATTTAGGTGGGAGAGTAGATCTGCTTTTAATTTTTCTCCCAAACTTTTAAATGAGTATGAACTCTTGCAGGATATTTCTTTAATTGTTTTCTTCTATTTTCCTCATTTTCCTTCTCTTCTTTTCTTTTTTGATCTGTCCCTTCCTCCTCAAAGTCAATGCTTATTTGGTTTAGTGAGAATTGAGAACCAAAAAAAAAATTTAGAACTGAAAGGGACCTAAGAAGGCATTTTCTCCCTTTTACTAAACTAAGGTCCAGGGAGTTTAAGTGACTTTGCTTATGGTCACAGTGGTGTTAAGCATTAGAGGCAGAATTTGTACTTAAATCCTTTAATTTGAGAATTAGTAATTCCTTTTCTTTCATTCCCAAGTTGAGTTCTGAGCATGACAGAATGACCACAATAAATAACAACAGCTATTCTCATTGACCCTTGTACTTAGACCTAGAGAAATGAATGATGGCTCATGTAATCAGGTATACTAGTCTTGGCTCTGACACTAATAATGTGACTTCAAGGAAATTTCTTTAAACTTGGGATTTAATTTTCTTACTTGTAAAAGGAAGAGGTTGGAAAGGTGATCTCTAAAAGCCCCTTCTAATTCTAATACTGCATGATTCTATTATTTTACTGCTCTTTAGGAATTATCTCTCAGTCATGTGTCTCACAAACATGGTCACCATGAAAGGGATTAATGAGTCAAAGGAACAAAATGAAAATTGTTGGACTACAACATGGTTTAGTATCCTGAATTGAGGGAGAGCTATGTTGTGGATCACAGTGTGTTACTGATTCACATGTGTAGCCATTTCTATTCATTGTGCAATAGGGATTTAGAAATTATCTGAATATTTGATATTAAGACAACTATATAGATTATTGAGTCCCTCAGTTTGGTTAATGGACCTAATTTTTTTATACTTTATTAATGACATACAAATAATCAGAAAATTGACAAATCTATTTCACAACATGCTCTGTGATTTTAAAAGAAAAAAAAAAGCTTCTAGGTGTTTTGTTTGTTCCTTTGTTTTTTCCTGAGGCAATTGGGGTTAAGTGACTTGCCCAGGGTCACACAGCTAGGAAGTATTAAGTGTCTGAGGCCAGATTTGAACTCACGTCCTCCTGACTTCAAGACTGGTGCTTTTTCTATGCTTCTAGGTGTTTTAAATTCTGCAATAGTCACCATGCAGAGAAATACCCGAGCTTCTGCAAGGAAAAATAATCAGTCGTATGAATTATTTTCTATTTAGGAAGTATTTATACCTCAGGTAAGGTGATATGACCAGAGTGCTTTGAGTAGCAAGTCAGACAATGACAATGTAATATGGAGGAAAGAATTATGAATTTGGAATTAGGAGATCCTGGTGAGTATCTTGGATCCATTATTTACTAGTCATGTAAACTTGATCAACTCATTTTAGTTTTCTGGTTCTCAGATTTCTCTTGTGGGAAAAAAAGAGGATTTGACTTTATTCCTAACTCCTAGAAGGTCATGGAGATTTTGCAAACATAGCTTAAGAAAACTGAACACATAATATGTCTCCTACGTATATATTACAGCTTTTATAAACTCTATTTTACAGGTAATTTAGAGAATGATATTCTCTCTCTTTTTTTATATATAAAGCTTTTTATTTACAAAACATATGAGTGATTTTTCAACATTGACCTTTGCAAAAACTTTTTTTTCCCCAAGGTTTTCGCCTCCTTCCCCCCACCCCCACCCCTAGATGACAGGTAATCTAATACATGCTAAATAGGATAAATTATATGACAAATACAATACATGTATACATATCTATACAGTTATCTTACTGCACAAGAAACATCAGATCTAGAAAGAGAAGAAGAAAAAACAACCTAAGAAGGAAAACAAAATGCATGGAAATATTCACAGAAAGCGTTAAAATGCTGTGTTGTGGTTCACACTCAGTTCCCACAGGCCTCTCTCTGGATGTATATGACTATCTTCATCGCTGAACAACTGGTTTGAATCACATCATTGTTGAAGAGAACCATGTCCATCAAAATTGATCATCGTATAGTCTTGTTGCTGTGTATAATGTTCTCCTGGTTCTGCTGATTTCACTCAGCATCAGTTCATGCAAGTCTCTCCAGGCCGAGAATGTTATTCTCTAAAAAATAATTTAGAAAATGAAATTTAGAGAATGTTCTTTTCAGGTTAAGTGACTTGAACTAAGCCACGCAGCTCAGTCAAAGCAGGATTTAAATTCACTTCCTTCCTGACTTCAAATTCAGATCTTCCCATCAATCTACTTTTCCTCAAAAAGTTATAGGTAGGTAGATGAGTTCTCTCATTAACTTGAAGTTAGAGGATGGTGAAGCTTTTGGTGGTGATGGGGAGACTTTGATTGCATATTCTTATGGAGGATGTGGACTTGCCTCTTGACAATGTGGTACTCTGGAAAAAGTATTGTCTTTGGAGTCAGAAGACCCAAGTTTAAATTCCATCTCTGGCACTGCCCAATTGTGTTACCCAGGAAAAGTCACTTAATAGTACTTGGTCACAGTTCTCTCATTTGTAAAATGAGAATGTTGAACTGAACCTATTTGTACTTAGTGTCTGACTCTCAATTTTGGTGGTGGTTTAATTATCTTGAATTTTCAATTCAATCCAGAAAGTATTTATAAATACTTAATATGTATTAGGTACTGTGTTAAATGCTAGAGATCCAAAGGCAAAAATTAAATAGTTATTTGCTTCAATGAGATTAGATTCTACTGAAGTTAATCAACCTATAGATAGATCCATAAATACAAAATAGTTACAAAAGTCATTCTAGGGGGTGAAGATAAAAATGCCAATAAATAGAGACATATATGATAAATACATGGTAGATTTATTCAGATCACAAACCTTATAGGATTATTGGAAGGTGACTAGGAAAACTTCATAATATTTGAATTGAACATTGAAGGAATCTAGGTAAACTAGAGTAGAGATGAGGAAGCAGACCATTTGAGGATTAGGAAATAGCCAGTACAAAGACATGGATATGAAAGATGTAGTATTATGTATGAGGAACATCAGATAGGCCAGTTTAGATGGATATTATGGTTTGTGAGGAGGAGGAAAGAGTAAAAAGATTGAAAAGGTGGAAAGGATTCCTATTATTTGAGACAGAGATGGGGAGAGAGAAAGAGTCAGAGACAGACACACAGACACAGAGAGAGAGAGAGA
>JAJPUD010027869.1:0-15164 GCA_023553655.1 Myrmecobius fasciatus
CTCTCTACATTTTAGTGCTTTCCTTCCATTAATTATTTCCTAGCTATCCTATAAAAAGCTTGCTTTGTCTATGTTTTTAGGCCATGCTCTCTCTCTCTTATGAGATTATCAACTCCCAGAGGACAGGTCTCTTTTGTCTCCCCAGTGCTTAGCACAGTGCTAGGCACATAGCAGGTACTTAATAAATGTTTATTGTTTAATTGGCATAGAGAACTCCCAGTAAGAAAAGTCTTTACCAAGGCAAATTAGAAACTATTCTGTAACCTATAGTTAATAGAGGGCTGTTTGATGGAACAAAAAGAATAAGTGTCTTACTCAGGATCACACAGCACTGAACTTGAGTCCTTCTGATTTTTAGGCCAACTTTATCCATATTATATCATTTAAACATAAACATTCATATATGTCCAGAAGTTCTGATGGGGGCAGGACTCATATGACTTATTATATCAAGGCTGGTTCAAGCCATGCATCTCTCTGCTTCACCTTTCCACCCAATTATTTGCCAATCTACCTGCCTCTCTTCAAAGACTCTCCCCAAATCCATTACTTTCTAGTTCTAAAACCATGATCAAATCAATCCTGTCATTGTTACTAGGAAGGATATGTGTCAGCTCCACTTCTCATTCTGGTAACTTCCCAAATCAGAAAATCCCCTTCCCTGGCTGCTACTTCCTTATTTGTGTAATTGTCCCTCAATCGAATATCAACTCCTTATGTTGTATCCCCAGCACTTAACAAAATGTTTGGCACATAACAAGTGCTTAATAATTATGCCTAACTCTTCATGACCTCATATACCATACTGTCCGGTATTAAAGTGGTTTGCCATTTCCTTCTCCAGTTTATTTTAGAGATGAAGAAATTGAGCAAATTGGGGTTAAGTGACTTGCCTAAGATACACACCAAATAAATGTCTGAGGCTGGATAAATGTCCTGAGGTCAGGAGAAACAGCTTTCCAGGAATAAAGAACAGCCAGAAAAAATACCTGAAGATAAAAAAGGAGGCCAGTGTCACTAGATGGAAGCATATATAATAGGGAGTAAGGTATAAGAAGAATCTAAAGATGCTCACTTCAAGCCCAGTGTTCTGCTGAGTCACCTAACTGTCCTGTTTAATAATTATTTCATGAATACTATAAGGCAATATGTATAAAGCATTTTGCAAACTTTAAAACACAAATACATGTTTGTTGTTCTTTTCATGCATTCATATTCATGCATATACATATATATGCAAATATTTATATGTATATATGCAAATATTTAAATGGAGCTGTTATCTTACTGGTGTGGTATACATCAGAACCCTCTGTGCCTTCATTATGGTAAGTAGCACAATGGATAGATACATCACTAGGGCTGGAGTCAGGAAGATCTGAGTTTAAATCCAGGCTCAAAAAGATACTAGAAAGACTTTGGGTATGATTTGCCTTAATTTCCTCAACTATAAAATAAGGTAGCACCAGCTTCACAGGGTTAATATTAGGATCAAATGTTATATTTGTTAAGTGCTTAGTAGAGTAACTAGCACATAGTAGGCAGCTCATGAATGCTTGTTTCCTTCCCCATTTTGCATCCAACCAATTAGTATTCATGTTTCCCCAAAAAACTTCCCATTAAGGACAAACCCAATATAATAGGGGGAAACTAGGAAGCACAGTGATAGAGCAGTAGTTTGGAATCAGAAAGATTCAGCTTGCTGAATTAGAATCTAGCCTCAGATATTTACTAGATGTATGACCTGGACAGGTCACTTAATCCTGTTTGCCTCAGTTTCCTCATCTGTAAAATGAGTTGGAGAAGGAAATGGCAAACCACTCCAGTACTTCTGCCAAGATACACCCAAAATGGGGTCACAGAGAGCCAGAAACGACTGAATAAATAACAATATACTAGAGATCTTATTCTGGGTTTCTGAATCTCCCTGGGGCACCCATGCAACACTCAGGCTGCCCACCTGTTGCCAATCATTCTCAGTTCATCCACTGTCAGCCCTCTATGTCCCCGATGATGCCTTTCTTGTTCTCCTGCGCACATAAGGCGTCACTGGTAATGCACATCAGCTCACTGATGCCCACTATGCGTCTTTTTAGTGCCCTCTGAGCTACTTACAATTTCAATGCCTCTGAGATCAGACGTTCATGATTCATAACAACCCCCCACGCACACGTACACACAATCTGACCCACGAGTAGGTGTTACGATTAATCATCGCTGGCTGATTACCCTGATTGCCTCATTTGTTAGCCCGCTGCGGCTGTCATATTTTCAGTAACTACATTTTGTTTGTCCTCATCCTAGTACAACCTTCATCTGGAATATCAGACAGAATTTTTGGAACACACAAGCTGTCCATATGTGGAAGGCTTTCTTTCACATCATTATTTTCTGGCATGCTAAGAGGGCTAACCTATCCAGCTCGTAGCACTGTGCTTTGCATATAGCAGATAATCAATAAATCATACATGAAGGAATAAACTCTTCACTCTGATTTATATATTCACAGCTCACGGGTGTCGATTATAGCAGAAGAGTTAGACAATAGGATGAATTTACTGACAAGCAGTGGGGAGTGAAGAGAAGTGGAGAACTGTTGATCCTAAAGTCTCCTTTTCCTCCTTGATTTCTTTTTTATAAGGTATCTCATATCAGCAGATGAGGCAGTTTAGTGGATAGAACATTGGATTTGAAGTCAGGGTTTGGATCTTATTTACTCAACCATGTGACTCTGGGCATATCACAAGCTTAGTTTTTTCATCTAAGAAACAATAGCACCTACCTCACAGAGTTGTTCTTAAGGGTCAAATGAAATAATATACATAAAGTAGGTACTTTGAAAAATTTCAGCAAGTCATCTAATTGTGTTTGCCTCAATTTCCTTATTTGTAAAATGAGTTGGAGAAGGAAATAGCAAACCACTCCAATATCTTTGCCAAGAAATCCCCACATGATGTCACAAAATGTCAGATACTATTGAACAACAACAAATCTGTTATGGGCAGCTAGAGGGTGCAATGATCTTGAAATTAGAAAAACTCATCTTCATGAGTTCAAATCCAGTTTCAGATACTTACTAGCTGTATGACCCTGGGCAAGTAATTCATCCCTGTTTTCCTCAGTTTCCTCAAGTATAAAATGAACTGGAGAAGGAAATGACAAACCATTCCAATATCTTTGCTAAGAAAATCTCAAATGAGACCACCAAGATTGGGCACACCTGAAACAACTGAACAACAACAAATATTGGCTATTATTATTTTTCTTATGGTGAATCACTCTCTTCTTGCAGGGATTTTTTCCTTCCTTGGCTTTTGGGATCTTTCATTGTTATGATTATCTGCTGACCATTCTTTTTTGCTCTCTCTACTTTATTTTTCCTCCCTTTGCTCATTAAGGATGGACATTCTTCTAGTGCTGTACCTCCAACAATAACTTTTCTGCAGTTGGTTTTCCCCTTCTTCCCCATATGGTTTAGCTATTATTGCTTCTCTACAGATGAGGCTTGTGTCTCCATCTTTGTCCTGGATGGCTCTTCCAAAATCTTCCTCCAGATCTCTGACTAGTTTTTGGATATCTGCAGGGCTCACCAGTACCTCACACTCAATACAGAGACCGGATTTTTTCTAAGACAATATATCTATAATTTATTACGTTCCTCCTCACAATTCCTCCAGATTTAATGGCAAACCTAGGCAGGGAATCTGGTCATCATCACTGATTCTTGTTCTCCATGCCAATATTCAGCTGATAGTAATGACAGTAATGTTTATATGAAAATTGAAAGGCTTGAAAAGCGATGTATTTGATCTCCATAACAATTCTCTGAGCTAGGTGCTATTCTTATTCTCATTTTCAGATGAGAAAATTGAGGCTGAAGAAAGTTGTAAAGTAACTGAGATACAATTTGAACTCAGATCTTCTAGACTTCAAATCTAAAACTCTACCCACTCTGCTGACTGGCCACATAAATGTCACTGGAAAACCCAGCCAAGTTTGGAGGCAAGATGTGCAGTCACTCAATTAGCAATACCTAATGTGTGCTAAGCAAAGGAGTGAAGGTGAGTAGGATAAGGCTCTAATATTTGGACAAGGAGCATGCTCACGGGGAAAAGGAGCAGGACCTGAATGGGAATGGAAGCAAGTAGGAACCAAAGGCCAGACTTTCTTCAAAGCCCTATAATCCAAGTGGTTTCAAAAGAAGCAGGAAACCTACTGCAAGAGCAACAGCAGGTAGGTGATTCTGTGAATTAAATACCAGGTTGAAATCAAGAAGAACTGAATTCAAATTTGAGCCCTTGACATCTACTACCTGTGTCACTTGACCAGTGTTTGCCTCAGTTTCCCTATCTGTAAAATGAGGAAAATAATAGCACCTACCTCCCAAGTTGTTGTGAAGATCAAATGAGATATTTATCAAGCGCCAGCAGTGTTTGGTATATAATAGGCATTGTCTAAATGTTAGCTATTATCAAAAGCAGGTATTCATGCTAAGAAATAAGTACTGAGGTGCAAACTATTCATCTGACTCAACTCGTCTCCCCAAAGGCTAGACCTCTGATTGTGATTGTGGGCATTGGTACAGTCTTGACATGAGTTTAAGATACTCCTTCTTGATCCAGCCACACCAGCAAAGCAGGGAGCTCAGATCACTATCTCTTACCTATTCTATATTCTTAAAATTTTTAATATTTGTCCCCTTCATACCATTACCACTATAGTCCCCATGTCCTTTGCTCACTTGCCACCTGGATTCCTAGCTGATCTCCCTCCTCCAATCTCTTCTTTGTTCAATATCCTCCAATGACTTTTCCTTACTGAATAACTTAATGGGTAAATTAGTCTTTTGAATGTTATCACTTTGATCCTATCACTCCTTCATTCAAAAATCTTGAATGATTCCTAAAAAGTAACTTCTAATTGCATCATTCAAGGCCTCAGATCTGGTTCCAATCTACTACTCTCTAACACATTTTCCATGTGGCCAACTAAATGTGTCTTTTTCATGCTTGGCTCCCTTTACCCATGCTTTTTTCTTGGATGCTCTCATCCCATCTCTGCCTGTCAAAATCCTCCTTATTTAAGGCTTAACTCCAATGCCACATTCTCCATGAAGTCTTCCCTTATTGCCTCTACATCTGGCTCCCATCCAGGAGTGACTTCTTCCTCTCTCTGAAATTTGTAAGCCATGACATACTGCTTTGTATTGTAGCTATGAGTGTGTATATCTAATTCTTTTTGGCTAGATGGTATATCCCCTTGAGAAAAGAGATCATGTCTTATTCATCTTTGGTGGATGATACCCCCACCCAAGCCTGGAATAGTGACTTGCACACAGTAGGTGCACAATAAATTATATTTTCTCCATTCTCCTCTTCATGTAGCATAAAATCAAATTAGGCTTTTTATTTCACTTTGTTATTGCACACTGGGGGTCTCCTTTCCCTTCTCCCCAAGCCCACAGCTCCTAATCATTGCAATGACTGATGGGTAAGCCCTTGCAAGGAGATATTTCATAACACTACAGCAAGAACACCGTTTTTTGTAATCAGACAACTTGGGTTTGAATTTTGGCTCTAGTCACCGCTACCTAGTTGACCTTGGGCAAACTTGCAAAATGAAGGGGGTGGGCCAACATCCTCACCAAGGTTCCTTCCAGCTTGAACATTCTATGATCCTAGGAAGACTAGGTAATAAATGCACCAAGAACAAGGCTTTTGTCCAAAATGTCCTAGAGGCAAAACTTCAGAGGTAATTCAATACTTTTCCTCCTCACCTTCCCATTTCCCTCATAACCAGGCCTACAAAGAATATCCAAAGCTGGCTAGGGCCACAAGTTTTTGCTAAAGGGGAAAGAGGACAAAAGGAAGGGGAGCCCAGAACATAGATACGTTTGAAAGGATTTCTCCAAGCTAACCTCGAAGGCCCCTTCCAGATGAACTTCTATGAAGTGCTCTGCTGTTCCCCTGTTCCCATAGCTTTATGGAAAACTTTGGACAGGGTCAAGCAGCATGAACTCTCAAAGACCAGTAGGTGGGGCAAGTGTCACATTAATATTAGACTAGCTCCTCTAGGGTGGGACCTCCCTGGGGTATCAGAGAATGGGACCTGATTTCCCAGCTATCACAGTGAACAGCTCACTTACCCTCAAACATTGTCTCCAAACCGTGTGTCAAGTACTGTACCAGCTGGTGGAAATCCAGAGACAAAAATCATACTATCTACCCTCAGGAAATTTATAGTTTATTGATAATGGTACCCATATTCCCCCTCCCCATATTTTTAGAGAAATTACCACAATACATCCCCAACTTTCACAGAATCAGCTAGTTACAAAATCCAAGTATCCTAGGCTCTCTCACTGTTCTGCCTCAACACAGGATACTTTTCTTTGGATTTTTCCAACCGAGACTCCCTTTCCTCCAATAGAGTCTCAGGGAATACAGACGTTGAATATGAGGTCAGGAAAAACCCAAAGATAAAAGTTTTATTAGGAGGGGTGAGGTCTAGGAAGCTGTTGGAGAGGGAAGGCCTGGTCCAGGCCAGATAAGGATGCTAGGATCTGACCTTCCTTTGGCCCTGGTAGCTCTTGTCACTATTTACACACCCTGCAAATTTCCTGGAGTTACTGAGTTGTGCAGCCAGGACTAACATTATGCCTTCTTGGCTTTCTAAGGCCAGAGAAGGCTAAAGAAAGTCTGGGAGTGGGAAAGAGGGCATATGGGGTTTCATTTGCATTTATTCTCCTAAAGTGGTGGGTGAAAGAGAATGTCTTAACAGGTGGTAGGATATCTGGAAAGTGAGCTCAAATATCTCTAGGTTCTCTGGTCCCTGCGACTCAGGTTGTGGGTCCTTGAAAGGACAGCAGAGATACTTCACATTTCTTAAGTGCCTTTGGTTTATAAAGTATGTTCTCTATTACCAACCTGAGGTAAATAGTAATTAGTTTAAATATTCCCATTTCATAGATGGTAGAAAAGGGACAATGCCTTGTTTATTATTCCCTCCCTTTATTTTCTTATTTAGATATTAAAAGGTCTGCTTATCTAGGGAGCTGTACAGAAAATAGACCCAGAACTCATATAATAGACCTCTGTAATGGGCTAGGTCTAATGAAATTCCCACACCCCTCCAAAATTCCCATTGTATTCTTCATCCTTGTACTCACAGCCCATTATTTTGCCAAGACCAATAATATATACCTTTAATGTTGGGTCCTTCCATTTTTTTTGGAAGGAAACTTAAAATATCTCCTTCTCCTTGTTTCCCTCAGAATTTTTCAGGATCTTGTAGAAGCAGCATCTCCCTCCAGTGCCCTTCCAGGACACTATACCTACTGTCCTGAAGAAATGGCCCTCCTAAAATACCCCATGAAATTAGATTTTTTTCCCTTCAATGTTGACAGATGGAGGTAGCAGAGGCTCATTGGCCTTTGGGATACTGTACTCTACAAACAATCCTCCTTAAATAGGGGTTCCCCCTCCCAGTGACCAGGTAGGCAGTCATTATCTAAACTATGGTTTTTGCTGTTTTCCCCCATTAGAATGTAAACTCCTTGAAGGCAGGGATCATGTTTTTACCTTTTTTTTTATTTTCAAGTGTTTAGTTCCTCAAACCTAGTAAAATAAGTGCTTACTAAATGCTTACTGAATAACAAGCCTAGACAGCATCAATAGAAACATACCCGTTTTACTATCGCTTTAATTACAGTATTTACAAACATTTTTTTCAAAGTGGAAAAAACCCCAAAACTACAACCCTCTTCTCAACCTCTGGAAAGTGATGCTTCTAAAGTCTGTTGAACACAGAGACTCCCACTTCCTCCCTCCCCAAAACTATTCTATCCTTTTCTCCCAAGAGGATGACTCCTGGTAGTGAACAAAGAGGGCTGAAAGGGATGAAGAGGCATGGAGAAGTGGGGCATTGAGGCTCATAAGCAGCATGTACTGCTAAGAGCTGGAGATATAAGGATTCTGGCTGGGATGGAGGGGCTAAGAGGTTAGAGGTGAGAGATCAAGATTGAGACAACCAGCAGTGCTGTCATTTTGCCTTCCCAAGCCTCATTTAGGCATTTTCTTAGGAAAGCCAGAGGCAACAGAAGCTGGAAAAAGGCCTGACCTGTTCCCTGGGAAGAAAAGGCTTGTTGTCTCCACCCCCCTTACCCCACTTTCCCCAGAGGAGGCCAAGATTGAGTACAATTTGCTATCACTGATATGCCCCTACATACCAGTATATATACCTAAAATGAGCACACACAAAAAAAAAAATATAGGAATCTGGTTAGTTGTAGTCGCCAGTTCACAGCTGCCCATGGGCATATTTGCTTGCAAGGGAACTGGCTGTTGTGTTGGGCTTAAGAAGAAAGGAAAGGACAGCCAATTCTGTTTTGTAAGAGGACAGAGGGAAGCATTTGGGGAAAATAAGGTGTTTTAGTCTTGTTATATAGGCAGAAAGGACAGAAAGTGGTTAATGTGACTTCCTTACAAGAAAGGAAGAAAATAGAAGGGATAGCCCTCAATAATGGGCATCTTCCACAGAAGCACTGACAGCCCCAACTTTTCCTCTCTTCCTAGGAATTAGCAATAGAAGAGTGGAATCTGGGATGGAGGTAGAGGTGGGGAGAAAGACGAATGTGGCAGAGATACTAACTCTCTGGTCTAGTAGGGAGAGATTCATGTGGAGCTTGGCTCATGCCCCAGGAGCCCGGACCCTATTTATAGAGTCCTATATATGGACTCTGGAGCCTTAGCTCTTTCTTGTCACACTCTAGTCCCAAACAGACCAAGGTAAGAGTTGGGGTCCCCAGGTAGGCACTCTGTACAGTCAAAACAGGCATCACTGAATTGGGTATCTGGTAATAAGAGAGATCCCTCCCCCCAGTCCAACTTAGGGCACAAGAAAAGTATGTCTGGTGAGAGAGGGACAATGATAAAGGATAAGAACAAACTGAGAAGTGGGGTGCTACATGGTCAGCAGGGAAGTTAGGGTGGGGAGGGGCCATCAAGCTCTCTGGAGAGGAGGGTCTTTCCCCTGGCCCCACCAGCTTCATCCCTTCCCTGGTGCATCACAGTTCGGTATCAGCCACCACATGCTGTCTTGAGGAGTGGCCGTTGCTGGATGTGGCCTGGCTGGTCCCATTCTCTTGGGCCCCTCGGTTCTGACTGGCCTTTTCCTGTGCATCAGGGCTGGCCCCAGAGCCTGCACCATAACCTTGGCCTCCACCGTTCTCTGTGTAATAGGGGTCTTCTCCCTAGACAGTATATAAATAAAGGGAGCATTATTGAAACAGGAAAATATGGGATCAATTGGTGTGGGTTCCAAAGAGAGAGACAACAAGAGGAGGGGAGGAGGACAGGGGTGACATCTGTATTTGAAGACTCCATTCTTCCTGAAGAACAGATCAGGGTTCCAGCTCCTGGGGACAAAGGAGAGAGGCACCAAACTATGTCACTGTATGTAAAGAGGTGGGGAGACTCTGGCCCCCTTGGCCAGAGCACATTTCTGGGATGGCTAAACTTATCAGGATGCCAGGTCAGTAAACAGAACTTCCCAGGGGGAAGCCCACAGCTTTACCTCTCTTCCCTTCTCTTCCAGTCCCAACCTCTTTCTGACCAAAGAAGTTCAGGTGGGCTAATGATTGCTACAAAGCTTTATAAATAAGTCTGGATGCTTTTAAAGACTCCTAACCTTCCCTCCCCCCCCTCCCAGTCATAAACACACATATCCCAACTCTATAGCTTTTCCCTCCAGGCAGCAATGAATTCAGGACCTTAGCATTAATTTCTATCCCCTAAAGACAAAGGTTTTCCTTTACAAACTGGACTCCAGTGAGTAAAGGAACCTCTCTCTCCCATAAGTCACCAACTGCTGCTATGTTAAAGTTGGATGTATATGGAAGAGGAGAGCTAGGGAAAGCCTGTTATTTCTAGTGGGGAAGCTCTTCTACTTTTCCCCCCATAGATCTCAGTTTCCCTGATCTTTACAATGAGAGGATTAGGCTATGTGAAATTCAAAGGTGGCTCTGACATTCTAGCTATGTTATTATGATCATTCTATGACCTCTGACACCTCTCTTAAAGAACCCTGGTGCCCCATCAGCTCCCAGAACTGACCAGCCTTTCTCCTGCAGGGCTCCAGCTCCGACGGTTCATGAGGAAATAGCCAGCCGTTCCCAGAGCTGCCAACAGAAGACCTGAGGTGACCAAGGCAATCAGTGTTTTTCGGGAATAGCTTTGGTGACTCCGGATGTCCTGCTCCTGGAAGTCCTGGATCCCTAACTAGGAGCAATGTGAATATAGACAAAGAGCTGTCACTCTAGGAAGTCAGTTATGGGAAGGGAGGATGAGAAAAGAATAAGGACTGGAGGAGAAACCAAGTTCTTCTCTTCCTACATTTTGGGAACCAAGTCAAAGCTGTGAACCATGGGTACAGAGGAGGCTGACTCTGGGACTGTGGGGTAAATATAAGGATTTTTAACAAGTTTTGAATGCTTTGACAAGCATTCAAATAAAAAGCAACTTGAAATGATCTTCTGAGCATGTGTTTGTATGTCAGTCAGTAAGTGTGAATATGGATGAGTAGGTGTAAGTGTGAGTGTGTGCTGTCTTGGAAATAAAAAGAGCAGATCCAAGGGCAAAGCCATATATATGTGCAAGAGACAAAGGGATGAATGCATGAAGGATGAGAGCACTCCCACTTGCTACTTTGGGAAGATCTGGACTCTAGTAGCCCAGATTCAAATTCCACTTCTTCCATTTACCTGTGTTACCACTGTGTAACTTGGGGACAAGTCTCTCTCTGGTCTCAGTTTCCTCATCTGCAAAATGGGGATAACTTTGTACTGAGGGGCATTGTGATCTAATGGATAGGAATCTGGTCTCAAGATCAAAAGAGCTTGTCTGAATAGCCCTGAACAAATCACCTGGACCTTTCCAACTCTTTCAGATCACAACTTGTAGAATACCTCTGACATTATCTTTGATTTACACGGTACAGATCTTGTATATCCTGGGACTGTTAGCATATTGTCTCCCACATTCAAATATGAGCCCTTTAAGGGAAGGGGTCATCATGGCTTTGTCTCTTTGTGTCCCTAGTACGATGTCTGGCATATAGCAGCTGCTTCTAAATACCTGCTGAATGACTGATTGACCTATCTACATTTATAGAATAAGTATTCTCAACGGTAAAATGACAGGCCCCAGGCCAGAAAAGAAGATTGTCTATTATACCTTCTAGTGCATCATACAGAAAAGAACATTGGATTTAGACTATAATTTCACTTCACTCATAGAGCTAAAGTTGGAAAGGACCATAGAGTCTGCACTCTTCATTTTATAGATGAGGAAACTGAGGCAAACAGGGTTAAGTGACTTGTTTAGGGTTACAGAGCTAGTAAGTGTTTGAGGCCAGAGTTGAACTCGGGAAGATGAGTCTTCCTGATTCCAGTCCTGGCACTCTATCCATTGTGTTACCTCATTGTCCCATATGGGTCCTTTAGGTAAGCTAATTCACTTGTCTAGGACTCACTTTTTTTTTATTAAAGCTTTTTATTTATATAACATATATATGGGTAGTTCCCCAGCATTGATCTTTACAAAGCTCTCCATTACAACTTTTACCCCCAGTCCCCTTCCCTCCCCTAGATGGCAGGAAGTCCACTACATGTTAATAATGTAATAATAGTTGACAAGTTGTGCAAGAAAAATCCTATCTAGAAGAAAAAAAAGAAAACTAGAGAAAGGCAACACAATGCAAGCAAACATCAATAGAGATCATGAAAATGTTACTTTGTGGTCCATATTTCATATCCCTCTCTCTGGGTGTATATGGTTTTCTTCAGTGAACAATTAGAACTGGTTTGAGACACTTCTTTGTTGCAGAGAGCCATGTAGGACTCCCTTATTAAATTAAATTCATTTTGGGGTTGACCTATATGAGTTCTGAGATCCTTTCTCTACCTTATCACCTCCACAATCTACATATTCCACCAAAGAAGCCAATGAGAATGGATGTCGAAGCATTTTATAACCACATGAAAATATGTCATTGTTTTTATTTGACTTGCTTATGGCCTCTTCCCTTCTCTCCTGTTCCTTCTCCTTTTCGAGTTTTCCTAAGCCCCTTAGGTCTGGACTTCTGGGCTTTCTTTTCCAGATCTTCCCATAGATCCAGAAGAAAGCCCAGAAATCCAGACCTAAGGGGCTTAGAAAAACTCTTAATCCCCTTAGCTCTGGACTTCTGGACTTTCTTTTCCAGATCCTTCCATAGATCCAACTCTCAGTGGCAGCCTCTAATTCCTGTTTTAACAGAGTAGCTGCAATTTGGCTCAGATTCAGAGGGGTATTGGGATCCTTGATGAAAATTATTCAAGAGAAGAGCAAAGTTTCCCTGACCAGGGAAAGGGTAGGGGAAAGTGGGGAGAAGAGTCCAGAAAAGCCATTCCTTTCTGCCCCAGGATTCAAACATCACCTCAAAGGCCTTACCTTTTCCAGATTAGATTTGTGCTTATTCATGACTTGGAGCATGTGAGAAATATCTGGAATTAGGAACAGAAGTTAGTACATTTGGGAACCTGTCCTGGTTTACCCTCTTCCACGCCTCCTCTGCCCTACTATTCCATTTTAGGAGAGTTTCGTCTCATGAGAGTCAGGGAAAGAGAGCCGCTCTCTTAAGCACTGGGGAGCTGTCTAGTTCAATGTCCACCCCCCAGAGCTATCCTTTGCCTCCCATACCTCCCAGCTGCCTGAGTGCCAAACAGGCTCATCACTCACCACCTTTTGAATCCAGAACCAAGATCAGGCAGCTTGGATTTACTTCAGATTGAGCCAAGATTAGGGAGCAGTCCTGGGTCCCGGCCTCTGGATCAGATACCTTAGGCTCACACACCACCTTGGTAAGATTGTCACCTTGGACCTTCTTAAAATCTTCCTGGATAACAAAATATCATGAGGACAATAAAATAACTAAGGAAGGAAGTTGAACAAAAATTACAATGACTAAACTCTTGGTCACTAAAAAGAAATAGTAAAACATATCTCCCTCTCCTAGGCAGCAGGTGTATTTGTGTGTGTGTGTGTGTGTGTGTGTGTGTGTGTGTGTGTGTCTGGGAACAGGATCCAGGCATTCAGTGCACATGACACAGAATTCCATTTAAGGTGAGCCCCTATTTTCAAGCAACTACTTTAGTTAAAACCACAATCTTATCCTTTCTACAAAGTTAACAGAATCTCCAATTTGTGAGAAGGTTGTAACTCACAGATGAGAAAACATATCCAGTGACTTTGTGTTTTAAATCTCATAAATGACTGGGATGAGGTATTGTATTACCAGACACCAGAACCTTGCTTACCAGAAGGTCAGCAAGGATGGCAATGGACAACCATGCAACCCTGTCCTCTGGAGATCACCCACCTGCACTAATGCTGTTGTAATGTCTTGGCACGGTCATATTCATCTAGTACCTTAATGTAGAGCACTTTCCGAAAAAATAATTTATTATAATGTTACAATAATTGCAAGGTTGGGGACAAAGGATGTAAGACACCAGGGAGAAGAAAGAAGACCAAACAATTCAACAGTATTTATTGAGTAGCTACTAAGTATCTGACCCAACACTGAGGAAACAAAGGCAGAAACTGTGATAGTTCCTGCCTTCAAGGAGATTTTAATGCACAGAGAAAAAATAGCTACAGGCAGAATTAGAAATACTGAGCAAGAATAAATCATAGATCTAGAACTGAAAGTGATCTCAATCAAATCCTATTTTACAGAAAAGGAAATTGAAATCCAAATAATTTAAGTGGCATGCCCAAGATCATACAGGTAACAGAGGGATGATTTGAAGCCAGACCTTCCTTGACTTCAAATCTACTGCCCTATCCACTGGAATATACTCTATCTCAGGGTTGCTTTTTCCATAAAGTTCCCTCTCTGGAAGGGAAATGGGTCTGGGTGAAGAACTGGTCATCAGTTCTCCAAGAACCACCATTTGAAGAAGTATCCCTCCATGCTAGCTGTGGTCACATCAAATCCTACTCAACTCATGAATCCTCCCCATTGTTTTTCTACTTTGCCCCCATGTGCCAGTAGCTTTACCTCTTACTTGTAATGTGTCATTCTTGTGTGGTTTTTATTCATTCGAATGTAAGCTCCTTGAAGAGACAGGTAATATTTTTTTGCTTGTATGTGTGTGTATACATATATAAATAAACATATATAAAAATATATGTCCCTAGTGCTTAGCACAGTGCCATAGTATGAACTTTTTTCTTTTCTTTTTTTTTTCTTTTTCTTTTTTTTGCTTTTTTTGCTGATGCAATTGGGGTTAAGTGACTTGCCCAGGATCACACAGCTAGGGAATGTTAAGTGTCTGAGATCAGATTTGAACTCAGGTCCTCCTGACTTCAAGGCTGGTGCTCTAACCACTGCGCCACCTAGCTGCCCCTCATAGTATGAACTTAATAAATATTCTATCATATACCATCCATTCATATATCTATCCATCCATATACCTTTCTGTTTAACCACCCATGCATATTTGTATGTAACTAACTATCCATTCATTTATCTATCCATCCATATATCTATCCAACCATCCATGTATATACTCATCCATGTATCTATCTGTCTCTTCATGTATATATGTATCCATGTATATATCATTCATGTATCTGTTTGCCAGTTTATCCATGTATGAATGTATCCATCCATGTAACTATTTATCTGTTTATCTATCCATATATGTATCATATATTCATGTATATATATCTACCCATGTATCTACTTATCTATTCTATATATATCCATCTATCCATCCAATTATCCATCTTTAACACAAATGTAATTACAAGTCAGAGTTGCTTTGGCAGTGGCAGCAGCTGTAGACAGCCACATCCCCTTTCCCTCCACCTTCTGGAGTTGATTTAAGCCAAGTCTGTGTCCAGAATGAGCTCCTTGCCTCCCCTGCACAGGAAAGGAACCAAAACCGGGGCTCTCTCCTCTGTCCGGTCGGGGGAGGAGGAAATGCCAAAGCAGCTCTGGATACTTTCCTGCTGGGACTGAGCTGGGGTGGAGAAGAAAGCTTCCCGTCTGCTGCTGCTGCTGCTGCTGCTGCTGCTGCTGCTGCTGCTGCTGCTGCTGCTGCTGCTGCTGCTGCTGCTGCT
>JAJPUD010027870.1:0-15163 GCA_023553655.1 Myrmecobius fasciatus
CTCTCTACATTTTAGTGCTTTCCTTCCATTAATTATTTCCTAGCTATGCTATAAAAAGCTTGCTTTGTCTATGTTTTTAGGCCATGCTCTCTCTCTCTTATGAGATTATCAACTCCCAGAGGACAGGTCTCTTTTGTCTCCCCAGTGCTTAGCACAGTGCTAGGCACATAGCAGGTACTTAATAAATGTTTATTGTTTAATTGGCATAGAGAACTCCCAGTAAGAAAAGTCTTTACCAAGGCAAATTAGAAACTATTCTGTAACCTATAGTTAATAGAGGGCTGTTTGATGGAACAAAAAGAATAAGTGTCTTACTCAGGATCACACAGCACTGAACTTGAGTCCTGATTTTTAGGCCAACTTTATCCATATTATATCATTTAAACATAAACATTCATATATGTCCAGAAGTTCTGATGGGGGCAGGACTCATATGACTTATTATATCAAGGCTGGTTCAAGCCATGCATCTCTCTGCTTCACCTTTCCACCCAATTATTTGCCAATCTACCTGCCTCTCTTCAAAGACTCTCCCCAAATCCATTACTTTCTAGTTCTAAAACCATGATCAAATCAATCCTGTCATTGTTACTAGGAAGGATATGTGTCAGCTCCACTTCTCATTCTGGTAACTTCCCAAATCAGAAAATCCCCTTCCCTGGCTGCTACTTCCTTATTTGTGTAATTGTCCCTCAATCGAATATCAACTCCTTATGTTGTATCCCCAGCACTTAACAAAATGTTTGGCACATAACAAGTGCTTAATAATTATGCCTAACTCTTCATGACCTCATATACCATACTGTCCGGTATTAAAGTGGTTTGCCATTTCCTTCTCCAGTTTATTTTAGAGATGAAGAAATTGAGCAAATTGGGGTTAAGTGACTTGCCTAAGATACACACCAAATAAATGTCTGAGGCTGGATAAATGTCCTGAGGTCAGGAGAAACAGCTTTCCAGGAATAAAGAACAGCCAGAAAAAATACCTGAAGATAAAAAAGGAGGCCAGTGTCACTAGATGGAAGCATATATAATAGGGAGTAAGGTATAAGAAAAATCTAAAGATGCTCACTTCAAGCCCAGTGTTCTGCTGAGTCACCTAACTGTCCTGTTTAATAATTATTTCATGAATACTATAAGGCAATATGTATAAAGCATTTTGCAAACTTTAAAACACAAATACATGTTTGTTGTTCTTTTCATGCATTCATATTCATGCATATACATATATATGCAAATATTTATATGTATATATGCAAATATTTAAATGGAGCTGTTATCTTACTGGTGTGGTATACATCAGAACCCTCTGTGCCTTCATTATGGTAAGTAGCACAATGGATAGATACATCACTAGGGCTGGAGTCAGGAAGATCTGAGTTTAAATCCAGGCTGAAAAAGATACTAGAAAGACTTTGGGTATGATTTGCCTTAATTTCCTCAACTATAAAATAAGGTAGCACCAGCTTCACAGGGTTAATATTAGGATCAAATGTTATATTTGTTAAGTGCTTAGTAGAGTAACTAGCACATAGTAGGCAGCTCATGAATGCTTGTTTCCTTCCCCATTTTGCATCCAACCAATTAGTATTCATGTTTCCCCAAAAAACTTCCCATTAAGGACAAACCCAATATAATAGGGGGAAACTAGGAAGCACAGTGATAGAGCAGTAGTTTGGAATCAGAAAGATTCAGCTTGCTGAATTAGAATCTAGCCTCAGATATTTACTAGCTGTATGACCTGGACAGGTCACTTAATCCTGTTTGCCTCAGTTTCCTCATCTGTAAAATGAGTTGGAGAAGGAAATGGCAAACCACTCCAGTACTTCTGCCAAGATACACCCAAAATGGGGTCACAGAGAGCCAGAAACGACTGAATAAATAACAATATACTAGAGATCTTATTCTGGGTTTCTGAATCTCCCTGGGGCACCCATGCAACACTCAGGCTGCCCACCTGTTGCCAATCATTCTCAGTTCATCCACTGTCAGCCCTCTATGTCCCCGATGATGCCTTTCTTGTTCTCCTGCGCACATAAGGCGTCACTGGTAATGCACATCAGCTCACTGATGCCCACTATGCATCTTTTTAGTGCCCTCTGAGCTACTTACAATTTCAATGCCTCTGAGATCAGACGTTCATGATTCATAACAACCCCCCACGCACACGTACACACAATCTGACCCACGAGTAGGTGTTACGATTAATCATCGCTGGCTGATTACCCTGATTGCCTCATTTGTTAGCCCGCTGCGGCTGTCATATTTTCAGTAACTACATTTTGTTTGTCCTCATCCTAGTACAACCTTCATCTGGAATATCAGACAGAATTTTTGGAACACACAAGCTGTCCATATGTGAAAGGCTTTCTTTCACATCATTATTTTCTGGCATGCTAAGAGGGCTAACCTATCCAGCTCGTAGCACTGTGCTTTGCATATAGCAGATAATCAATAAATCATACATGAAGGAATAAACTCTTCACTCTGATTTATATATTCACAGCTCACGGGTGTCGATTATAGCAGAAGAGTTAGACAATAGGATGAATTTACTGACAAGCAGTGGGGAGTGAAGAGAAGTGGAGAACTGTTGATCCTAAAGTCTCCTTTTCCTCCTTGATTTCTTTTTTATAAGGTATCTCATATCAGCAGATGAGGCAGTTTAGTGGATAGAACATTGGATTTGAAGTCAGGGTTTGGATCTTATTTACTCAACCATGTGACTCTGGGCATATCACAAGCTTAGTTTTTTCATCTAAGAAACAATAGCACCTACCTCACAGAGTTGTTCTTAAGGGTCAAATGAAATAATATACATAAAGTAGGTACTTTGAAAAATTTCAGCAAGTCATCTAATTGTGTTTGCCTCAATTTCCTTATTTGTAAAATGAGTTGGAGAAGGAAATAGCAAACCACTCCAATATCTTTGCCAAGAAATCCCCACATGATGTCACAAAATGTCAGATACTATTGAACAACAACAAATCTGTTATGGGCAGCTAGAGGGTGCAATGATCTTGAAATTAGAAAAACTCATCTTCATGAGTTCAAATCCAGTTTCAGATACTTACTAGCTGTATGACCCTGGGCAAGTAATTCATCCCTGTTTTCCTCAGTTTCCTCAAGTATAAAATGAACTGGAGAAGGAAATGACAAACCATTCCAATATCTTTGCTAAGAAAATCTCAAATGAGACCACCAAGATTGGGCACACCTGAAACAACTGAACAACAACAAATATTGGCTATTATTATTTTTCTTATGGTGAATCACTCTCTTCTTGCAGGGATTTTTTCCTTCCTTGGCTTTTGGGATCTTTCATTGTTATGATTATCTGCTGACCATTCTTTTTTGCTCTCTCTACTTTATTTTTCCTCCCTTTGCTCATTAAGGATGGACATTCTTCTAGTGCTGTACCTCCAACAATAACTTTTCTGCAGTTGGTTTTCCCCTTCTTCCCCATATGGTTTAGCTATTATTGCTTCTCTACAGATGAGGCTTGTGTCTCCATCTTTGTCCTGGATGGCTCTTCCAAAATCTTCCTCCAGATCTCTGACTAGTTTTTGGATATCTGCAGGGCTCACCAGTACCTCACACTCAATACAGAGACCGGATTTTTTCTAAGACAATATATCTATAATTTATTACGTTCCTCCTCACAATTCCTCCAGATTTAATGGCAAACCTAGGCAGGGAATCTGGTCATCATCACTGATTCTTGTTCTCCATGCCAATATTCAGCTGATAGTAATGACAGTAATGTTTATATGAAAATTGAAAGGCTTGAAAAGCGATGTATTTGATCTCCATAACAATTCTCTGAGCTAGGTGCTATTCTTATTCTCATTTTCAGATGAGAAAATTGAGGCTGAAGAAAGTTGTAAAGTAACTGAGATACAATTTGAACTCAGATCTTCTAGACTTCAAATCTAAAACTCTACCCACTCTGCTGACTGGCCACATAAATGTCACTGGAAAACCCAGCCAAGTTTGGAGGCAAGATGTGCAGTCACTCAATTAGCAATACCTAATGTGTGCTAAGCAAAGGAGTGAAGGTGAGTAGGATAAGGCTCTAATATTTGGACAAGGAGCATGCTCACGGGGAAAAGGAGCAGGACCTGAATGGGAATGGAAGCAAGTAGGAACCAAAGGCCAGACTTTCTTCAAAGCCCTATAATCCAAGTGGTTTCAAAAGAAGCAGGAAACCTACTGCAAGAACAAGAGCAGGTAGGTGATTCTGTGAATTAAATACCAGGTTGAAATCAAGAAGAACTGAATTCAAATTTGAGCCCTTGACATCTACTACCTGTGTCACTTGACCAGTGTTTGCCTCAGTTTCCCTATCTGTAAAATGAGGAAAATAATAGCACCTACCTCCCAAGTTGTTGTGAAGATCAAATGAGATATTTATCAAGCGCCAGCAGTGTTTGGTATATAATAGGCATTGTCTAAATGTTAGCTATTATCAAAAGCAGGTATTCATGCTAAGAAATAAGTACTGAGGTGCAAACTATTCATCTGACTCAACTCGTCTCCCCAAAGGCTAGACCTCTGATTGTGATTGTGGGCATTGGTACAGTCTTGACATGAGTTTAAGATACTCCTTCTTGATCCAGCCACACCAGCAAAGCAGGGAGCTCAGATCACTATCTCTTACCTATTCTATATTCTTAAAATTTTTAATATTTGTCCCCTTCATACCATTACCACTATAGTCCCCATGTCCTTTGCTCACTTGCCACCTGGATTCCTAGCTGATCTCCCTCCTCCAATCTCTTCTTTGTTCAATATCCTCCAATGACTTTTCCTTACTGAATAACTTAATGGGTAAATTAGTCTTTTGAATGTTATCACTTTGATCCTATCACTCCTTCATTCAAAAATCTTGAATGATTCCTAAAAAGTAACTTCTAATTGCATCATTCAAGGCCTCAGATCTGGTTCCAATCTACTACTCTCTAACACATTTTCCATGTGGCCAACTAAATGTGTCTTTTTCATGCTTGGCTCCCTTTACCCATGCTTTTTTCTTGGATGCTCTCATCCCATCTCTGCCTGTCAAAATCCTCCTTATTTAAGGCTTAACTCCAATGCCACATTCTCCATGAAGTCTTCCCTTATTGCCCCTACATCTGGCTCCCATCCAGGAGTGACTTCTTCCTCTCTCTGAAATTTGTAAGCCATGACATACTGCTTTGTATTGTAGCTATGAGTGTGTATATCTAATTCTTTTTGGCTAGATGGTATATCCCCTTGAGAAAAGAGATCATGTCTTATTCATCTTTGGTGGATGATACCCCCACCCAAGCCTGGAATAGTGACTTGCACACAGTAGGTGCACAATAAATTATATTTTCTCCATTCTCCTCTTCATGTAGCATAAAATCAAATTAGGCTTTTTATTTCACTTTGTTATTGCACACTGGGGGTCTCCTTTCCCTTCTCCCCAAGCCCACAGCTCCTAATCATTGCAATGACTGATGGGTAAGCCCTCGCAAGGAGATATTTCATAACACTACAGCAAGAACACCGTTTTTTGTAATCAGACAACTTGGGTTTGAATTTTGGCTCTAGTCACCGCTACCTAGTTGACCTTGGGCAAACTTGCAAAATGAAGGGGGTGGGCCAACATCCTCACCAAGGTTCCTTCCAGCTTGAACATTCTATGATCCTAGGAAGACTAGGTAATAAATGCACCAAGAACAAGGCTTTTGTCCAAAATGTCCTAGAGGCAAAACTTCAGAGGTAATTCAATACTTTTCCTCCTCACCTTCCCATTTCCCTCATAACCAGGCCTACAAAGAATATCCAAAGCTGGCTAGGGCCACAAGTTTTTGCTAAAGGGGAAAGAGGACAAAAGGAAGGGGAGCCCAGAACATAGATACGTTTGAAAGGATTTCTCCAAGCTAACCTCGAAGGCCCCTTCCAGATGAACTTCTATGAAGTGCTCTGCTGTTCCCCTGTTCCCATAGCTTTATGGAAAACTTTGGACAGGGTCAAGCAGCATGAACTCTCAAAGACCAGTAGGTGGGGCAAGTGTCACATTAATATTAGACTAGCTCCTCTAGGGTGGGACCTCCCTGGGGTATCAGAGAATGGGACCTGATTTCCCAGCTATCACAGTGAACAGCTCACTTACCCTCAAACATTGTCTCCAAACCGTGTGTCAAGTACTGTACCAGCTGGTGGAAATCCAGAGACAAAAATCATACTATCTACCCTCAGGAAATTTATAGTTTATTGATAATGGTACCCATATTCCCCCTCCCCATATTTTTAGAGAAATTACCACAATACATCCCCAACTTTCACAGAATCAGCTAGTTACAAAATCCAAGTATCCTAGGCTCTCTCACTGTTCTGCCTCAACACAGGATACTTTTCTTTGGATTTTTCCAACCGAGACTCCCTTTCCTCCAATAGAGTCTCAGGGAATACAGACGTTGAATATGAGGTCAGGAAAAACCCAAAGATAAAAGTTTTATTAGGAGGGGTGAGGTCTAGGAAGCTGTTGGAGAGGGAAGGCCTGGTCCAGGCCAGATAAGGATGCTAGGATCTGACCTTCCTTTGGCCCTGGTAGCTCTTGTCACTATTTACACACCCTGCAAATTTCCTGGAGTTACTGAGTTGTGCAGCCAGGACTAACATTATGCCTTCTTGGCTTTCTAAGGCCAGAGAAGGCTAAAGAAAGTCTGGGAGTGGGAAAGAGGGCATATGGGGTTTCATTTGCATTTATTCTCCTAAAGTGGTGGGTGAAAGAGAATGTCTTAACAGGTGGTAGGATATCTGGAAAGTGAGCTCAAATATCTCTAGGTTCTCTGGTCCCTGCGACTCAGGTTGTGGGTCCTTGAAAGGACAGCAGAGATACTTCACATTTCTTAAGTGCCTTTGGTTTATAAAGTATGTTCTCTATTACCAACCTGAGGTAAATAGTAATTAGTTTAAATATTCCCATTTCATAGATGGTAGAAAAGGGACAATGCCTTGTTTATTATTCCCTCCCTTTATTTTCTTATTTAGATATTAAAAGGTCTGCTTATCTAGGGAGCTGTACAGAAAATAGACCCAGAACTCATATAATAGACCTCTGTAATGGGCTAGGTCTAATGAAATTCCCACACCCCTCCAAAATTCCCATTGTATTCTTCATCCTTGTACTCACAGCCCATTATTTTGCCAAGACCAATAATATATACCTTTAATGTTGGGTCCTTCCATTTTTTTTGGAAGGAAACTTAAAATATCTCCTTCTCCTTGTTTCCCTCAGAATTTTTCAGGATCTTGTAGAAGCAGCATCTCCCTCCAGTGCCCTTCCAGGACACTATACCTACTGTCCTGAAGAAATGGCCCTCCTAAAATACCCCATGAAATTAGATTTTTTTCCCTTCAATGTTGACAGATGGAGGTAGCAGAGGCTCATTGGCCTTTGGGATACTGTACTCTACAAACAATCCTCCTTAAATAGGGGTTCCCCCTCCCAGTGACCAGGTAGGCAGTCATTATCTAAACTATGGTTTTTGCTGTTTTCCCCCATTAGAATGTAAACTCCTTGAAGGCAGGGATCATGTTTTTACCTTTTTTTTTATTTTCAAGTGTTTAGTTCCTCAAACCTAGTAAAATAAGTGCTTACTAAATGCTTACTGAATAACAAGCCTAGACAGCATCAATAGAAACATACCCGTTTTACTATCGCTTTAATTACAGTATTTACAAACATTTTTTTCAAAGTGGAAAAAACCCCAAAACTACAACCCTCTTCTCAACCTCTGGAAAGTGATGCTTCTAAAGTCTGTTGAACACAGAGACTCCCACTTCCTCCCTCCCCAAAACTATTCTATCCTTTTCTCCCAAGAGGATGACTCCTGGTAGTGAACAAAGAGGGCTGAAAGGGATGAAGAGGCATGGAGAAGTGGGGCATTGAGGCTCATAAGCAGCATGTACTGCTAAGAGCTGGAGATATAAGGATTCTGGCTGGGATGGAGGGGCTAAGAGGTTAGAGGTGAGAGATCAAGATTGAGACAACCAGCAGTGCTGTCATTTTGCCTTCCCAAGCCTCATTTAGGCATTTTCTTAGGAAAGCCAGAGGCAACAGAAGCTGGAAAAAGGCCTGACCTGTTCCCTGGGAAGAAAAGGCTTGTTGTCTCCACCCCCCTTACCCCACTTTCCCCAGAGGAGGCCAAGATTGAGTACAATTTGCTATCACTGATATGCCCCTACATACCAGTATATATACCTAAAATGAGCACACACACAAAAAAAAATATAGGAATCTGGTTAGTTGTAGTCGCCAGTTCACAGCTGCCCATGGGCATATTTGCTTGCAAGGGAACTGGCTGTTGTGTTGGGCTTAAGAAGAAAGGAAAGGACAGCCAATTCTGTTTTGTAAGAGGACAGAGGGAAGCATTTGGGGAAAATAAGGTGTTTTAGTCTTGTTATATAGGCAGAAAGGACAGAAAGTGGTTAATGTGACTTCCTTACAAGAAAGGAAGAAAATAGAAGGGATAGCCCTCAATAATGGGCATCTTCCACAGAAGCACTGACAGCCCCAACTTTTCCTCTCTTCCTAGGAATTAGCAATAGAAGAGTGGAATCTGGGATGGAGGTAGAGGTGGGGAGAAAGACGAATGTGGCAGAGATACTAACTCTCTGGTCTAGTAGGGAGAGATTCATGTGGAGCTTGGCTCATGCCCCAGGAGCCCGGACCCTATTTATAGAGTCCTATATATGGACTCTGGAGCCTTAGCTCTTTCTTGTCACACTCTAGTCCCAAACAGACCAAGGTAAGAGTTGGGGTCCCCAGGTAGGCACTCTGTACAGTCAAAACAGGCATCACTGAATTGGGTATCTGGTAATAAGAGAGATCCCTCCCCCCAGTCCAACTTAGGGCACAAGAAAAGTATGTCTGGTGAGAGAGGGACAATGATAAAGGATAAGAACAAACTGAGAAGTGGGGTGCTACATGGTCAGCAGGGAAGTTAGGGTGGGGAGGGGCCATCAAGCTCTCTGGAGAGGAGGGTCTTTCCCCTGGCCCCACCAGCTTCATCCCTTCCCTGGTGCATCACAGTTCGGTATCAGCCACCACATGCTGTCTTGAGGAGTGGCCGTTGCTGGATGTGGCCTGGCTGGTCCCATTCTCTTGGGCCCCTCGGTTCTGACTGGCCTTTTCCTGTGCATCAGGGCTGGCCCCAGAGCCTGCACCATAACCTTGGCCTCCACCGTTCTCTGTGTAATAGGGGTCTTCTCCCTAGACAGTATATAAATAAAGGGAGCATTATTGAAACAGGAAAATATGGGATCAATTGGTGTGGGTTCCAAAGAGAGAGACAACAAGAGGAGGGGAGGAGGACAGGGGTGACATCTGTATTTGAAGACTCCATTCTTCCTGAAGAACAGATCAGGGTTCCAGCTCCTGGGGACAAAGGAGAGAGGCACCAAACTATGTCACTGTATGTAAAGAGGTGGGGAGACTCTGGCCCCCTTGGCCAGAGCACATTTCTGGGATGGCTAAACTTATCAGGATGCCAGGTCAGTAAACAGAACTTCCCAGGGGGAAGCCCACAGCTTTACCTCTCTTCCCTTCTCTTCCAGTCCCAACCTCTTTCTGACCAAAGAAGTTCAGGTGGGCTAATGATTGCTACAAAGCTTTATAAATAAGTCTGGATGCTTTTAAAGACTCCTAACCTTCCCTCCCCCCCCTCCCAGTCATAAACACACATATCCCAACTCTATAGCTTTTCCCTCCAGGCAGCAATGAATTCAGGACCTTAGCATTAATTTCTATCCCCTAAAGACAAAGGTTTTCCTTTACAAACTGGACTCCAGTGAGTAAAGGAACCTCTCTCTCCCATAAGTCACCAACTGCTGCTATGTTAAAGTTGGATGTATATGGAAGAGGAGAGCTAGGGAAAGCCTGTTATTTCTAGTGGGGAAGCTCTTCTACTTTTCCCCCCATAGATCTCAGTTTCCCTGATCTTTACAATGAGAGGATTAGGCTATGTGAAATTCAAAGGTGGCTCTGACATTCTAGCTATGTTATTATGATCATTCTATGACCTCTGACACCTCTCTTAAAGAACCCTGGTGCCCCATCAGCTCCCAGAACTGACCAGCCTTTCTCCTGCAGGGCTCCAGCTCCGACGGTTCATGAGGAAATAGCCAGCCGTTCCCAGAGCTGCCAACAGAAGACCTGAGGTGACCAAGGCAATCAGTGTTTTTCGGGAATAGCTTTGGTGACTCCGGATGTCCTGCTCCTGGAAGTCCTGGATCCCTAACTAGGAGCAATGTGAATATAGACAAAGAGCTGTCACTCTAGGAAGTCAGTTATGGGAAGGGAGGATGAGAAAAGAATAAGGACTGGAGGAGAAACCAAGTTCTTCTCTTCCTACATTTTGGGAACCAAGTCAAAGCTGTGAACCATGGGTACAGAGGAGGCTGACTCTGGGACTGTGGGGTAAATATAAGGATTTTTAACAAGTTTTGAATGCTTTGACAAGCATTCAAATAAAAAGCAACTTGAAATGATCTTCTGAGCATGTGTTTGTATGTCAGTCAGTAAGTGTGAATATGGATGAGTAGGTGTAAGTGTGAGTGTGTGCTGTCTTGGAAATAAAAAGAGCAGATCCAAGGGCAAAGCCATATATATGTGCAAGAGACAAAGGGATGAATGCATGAAGGATGAGAGCACTCCCACTTGCTACTTTGGGAAGATCTGGACTCTAGTAGCCCAGATTCAAATTCCACTTCTTCCATTTACCTGTGTTACCACTGTGTAACTTGGGGACAAGTCTCTCTCTGGTCTCAGTTTCCTCATCTGCAAAATGGGGATAACTTTGTACTGAGGGGCATTGTGATCTAATGGATAGGAATCTGGTCTCAAGATCAAAAGAGCTTGTCTGAATAGCCCTGAACAAATCACCTGGACCTTTCCAACTCTTTCAGATCACAACTTGTAGAATACCTCTGACATTATCTTTGATTTACACGGTACAGATCTTGTATATCCTGGGACTGTTAGCATATTGTCTCCCACATTCAAATATGAGCCCTTTAAGGGAAGGGGTCATCATGGCTTTGTCTCTTTGTGTCCCTAGTACGATGTCTGGCATATAGCAGCTGCTTCTAAATACCTGCTGAATGACTGATTGACCTATCTACATTTATAGAATAAGTATTCTCAACGGTAAAATGACAGGCCCCAGGCCAGAAAAGAAGATTGTCTATTATACCTTCTAGTGCATCATACAGAAAAGAACATTGGATTTAGACTATAATTTCACTTCACTCATAGAGCTAAAGTTGGAAAGGACCATAGAGTCTGCACTCTTCATTTTATAGATGAGGAAACTGAGGCAAACAGGGTTAAGTGACTTGTTTAGGGTTACAGAGCTAGTAAGTGTTTGAGGCCAGAGTTGAACTCGGGAAGATGAGTCTTCCTGATTCCAGTCCTGGCACTCTATCCATTGTGTTACCTCATTGTCCCATATGGGTCCTTTAGGTAAGCTAATTCACTTGTCTAGGACTCACTTTTTTTTTATTAAAGCTTTTTATTTATATAACATATATATGGGTAGTTCCCCAGCATTGATCTTTACAAAGCTCTCCATTACAACTTTTACCCCCAGTCCCCTTCCCTCCCCTAGATGGCAGGAAGTCCACTACATGTTAATAATGTAATAATAGTTGACAAGTTGTGCAAGAAAAATCCTATCTAGAAGAAAAAAAAGAAAACTAGAGAAAGGCAACACAATGCAAGCAAACATCAATAGAGATCATGAAAATGTTACTTTGTGGTCCATATTTCATATCCCTCTCTCTGGGTGTATATGGTTTTCTTCAGTGAACAATTAGAACTGGTTTGAGACACTTCTTTGTTGCAGAGAGCCATGTAGGACTCCCTTATTAAATTAAATTCATTTTGGGGTTGACCTATATGAGTTCTGAGATCCTTTCTCTACCTTATCACCTCCACAATCTACATATTCCACCAAAGAAGCCAATGAGAATGGATGTCGAAGCATTTTATAACCACATGAAAATATGTCATTGTTTTTATTTGACTTGCTTATGGCCTCTTCCCTTCTCTCCTGTTCCTTCTCCTTTTCGAGTTTTCCTAAGCCCCTTAGGTCTGGACTTCTGGGCTTTCTTTTCCAGATCTTCCCATAGATCCAGAAGAAAGCCCAGAAATCCAGACCTAAGGGGCTTAGAAAAACTCTTAATCCCCTTAGCTCTGGACTTCTGGACTTTCTTTTCCAGATCCTTCCATAGATCCAACTCTCAGTGGCAGCCTCTAATTCCTGTTTTAACAGAGTAGCTGCAATTTGGCTCAGATTCAGAGGGGTATTGGGATCCTTGATGAAAATTATTCAAGAGAAGAGCAAAGTTTCCCTGACCAGGGAAAGGGTAGGGGAAAGTGGGGAGAAGAGTCCAGAAAAGTCATTCCTTTCTGCCCCAGGATTCAAACATCACCTCAAAGGCCTTACCTTTTCCAGATTAGATTTGTGCTTATTCATGACTTGGAGCATGTGAGAAATATCTGGAATTAGGAACAGAAGTTAGTACATTTGGGAACCTGTCCTGGTTTACCCTCTTCCACGCCTCCTCTGCCCTACTATTCCATTTTAGGAGAGTTTCGTCTCATGAGAGTCAGGGAAAGAGAGCCGCTCTCTTAAGCACTGGGGAGCTGTCTAGTTCAATGTCCACCCCCCAGAGCTATCCTTTGCCTCCCATACCTCCCAGCTGCCTGAGTGCCAAACAGGCTCATCACTCACCACCTTTTGAATCCAGAACCAAGATCAGGCAGCTTGGATTTACTTCAGATTGAGCCAAGATTAGGGAGCAGTCCTGGGTCCCGGCCTCTGGATCAGATACCTTAGGCTCACACACCACCTTGGTAAGATTGTCACCTTGGACCTTCTTAAAATCTTCCTGGATAACAAAATATCACGAGGACAATAAAATAACTAAGGAAGGAAGTTGAACAAAAATTACAATGACTAAACTCTTGGTCACTAAAAAGAAATAGTAAAACATATCTCCCTCTCCTAGGCAGCAGGTGTATTTGTGTGTGTGTGTGTGTGTGTGTGTGTGTGTGTGTGTGTGTGTCTGGGAACAGGATCCAGGCATTCAGTGCACATGACACAGAATTCCATTTAAGGTGAGCCCCTATTTTCAAGCAACTACTTTAGTTAAAACCACAATCTTATCCTTTCTACAAAGTTAACAGAATCTCCAATTTGTGAGAAGGTTGTAACTCACAGATGAGAAAACATATCCAGTGACTTTGTGTTTTAAATCTCATAAATGACTGGGATGAGGTATTGTATTACCAGACACCAGAACCTTGCTTACCAGAAGGTCAGCAAGGATGGCAATGGACAACCATGCAACCCTGTCCTCTGGAGATGACCCACCTGCACTAATGCTGTTGTAATGTCTTGGCACGGTCATATTCATCTAGTACCTTAATGTAGAGCACTTTCCGAAAAAATAATTTATTATAATGTTACAATAATTGCAAGGTTGGGGACAAAGGATGTAAGACACCAGGGAGAAGAAAGAAGACCAAACAATTCAACAGTATTTATTGAGTAGCTACTAAGTATCTGACCCAACACTGAGGAAACAAAGGCAGAAACTGTGATAGTTCCTGCCTTCAAGGAGATTTTAATGCACAGAGAAAAAATAGCTACAGGCAGAATTAGAAATACTGAGCAAGAATAAATCATAGATCTAGAACTGAAAGTGATCTCAATCAAATCCTATTTTACAGAAAAGGAAATTGAAATCCAAATAATTTAAGTGGCATGCCCAAGATCATACAGGTAACAGAGGGATGATTTGAAGCCAGACCTTCCTTGACTTCAAATCTACTGCCCTATCCACTGGAATATACTCTATCTCAGGGTTGCTTTTTCCATAAAGTTCCCTCTCTGGAAGGGAAATGGGTCTGGGTGAAGAACTGGTCATCAGTTCTCCAAGAACCACCATTTGAAGAAGTATCCCTCCATGCTAGCTGTGGTCACATCAAATCCTACTCAACTCATGAATCCTCCCCATTGTTTTTCTACTTTGCCCCCATGTGCCAGTAGCTTTACCTCTTACTTGTAATGTGTCATTCTTGTGTGGTTTTTATTCATTCGAATGTAAGCTCCTTGAAGAGACAGGTAATATTTTTTTGCTTGTATGTGTGTGTATACATATATAAATAAACATATATAAAAATATATGTCCCTAGTGCTTAGCACAGTGCCATAGTATGAACTTTTTTCTTTTCTTTTTTTTTTCTTTTTCTTTTTTTTGCTTTTTTTGCTGATGCAATTGGGGTTAAGTGACTTGCCCAGGATCACACAGCTAGGGAATGTTAAGTGTCTGAGATCAGATTTGAACTCAGGTCCTCCTGACTTCAAGGCTGGTGCTCTAACCACTGCGCCACCTAGCTGCCCCTCATAGTATGAACTTAATAAATATTCTATCATATACCATCCATTCATATATCTATCCATCCATATACCTTTCTGTTTAACCACCCATGCATATTTGTATGTAACTAACTATCCATTCATTTATCTATCCATCCATATATCTATCCAACCATCCATGTATATACTCATCCATGTATCTATCTGTCTCTTCATGTATATATGTATCCATGTATATATCATTCATGTATCTGTTTGCCAGTTTATCCATGTATGAATGTATCCATCCATGTAACTATTTATCTGTTTATCTATCCATATATGTATCATATATTCATGTATATATATCTACCCATGTATCTACTTATCTATTCTATATATATCCATCTATCCATCCAATTATCCATCTTTAACACAAATGTAATTACAAGTCAGAGTTGCTTTGGCAGTGGCAGCAGCTGTAGACAGCCACATCCCCTTTCCCTCCACCTTCTGGAGTTGATTTAAGCCAAGTCTGTGTCCAGAATGAGCTCCTTGCCTCCCCTGCACAGGAAAGGAACCAAAACCGGGGCTCTCTCCTCTGTCCGGTCGGGGGAGGAGGAAATGCCAAAGCAGCTCTGGATACTTTCCTGCTGGGACTGAGCTGGGGTGGAGAAGAAAGCTTCCCGTCTGCTGCTGCTGCTGCTGCTGCTGCTGCTGCTGCTGCTGCTGCTGCTGCTGCTGCTGCTGCTGCTGCTGCTGCT
>JAJPUD010027871.1:0-15162 GCA_023553655.1 Myrmecobius fasciatus
AAGAAGTGATGTCTTACCCCAAGGTGAAAAGCAATTAATCAACAAACAAGCAGTAACACTTTAATCACTTTATGCAATGAGGAAGGTACCTGAAAAATTCATTCCAAGAAGGAGGACCAAAAGTACATCAACTAGAATATGCCAGATAAATTGAGAGTATAGAAAAGTCATGTCAGAAATCATAATCGTAATGGAATGATGAGGCTATGAGAAGAGCTTAGGAGACAGGTGGACAGGGTGCCAAGGTTGTTAACTAGGAGAGTGAAGAAAAGAAAACCTCCGGGGGAAGAATCATGTGGAGTAAGTAATTTAAAAATGCCTCATTCAATGGATGATATGTGGGCTAAGCAAAGGAAAGAGTAGGGAACGATTGAGCCTGCCAACCTGGATGACAGAAAAGGGAATTTCAGAAGAGGGCGGGGAGGAGATAAAGAACAGATTCCATTTTGGACATTTGGCGGTTGTGGTGCAGTTTTGCATCCGGGTCAAAATGTCCAGTAGATATTACGTGGGAATGGGGGAAGGGAGCTCAAGAGGGAGAGACTGAAACAGGATCGATATACCTGGGAGTGGTTTCAGCTTTATCTGGTTCCATTGCTTCATAGAAGGATGGTACTTGTAACTCCTTAGGATATTCTCAATATTCTGGCAGTTAGAAGGTGTATATATTGTGTACATATCGGCAGAGGATAAGGGAAGTGAGATGAATATGAAAGGATAATATCTTTTTTTTTCAGTAATGAAAAGCAATGAGAAGGGAATGTACAAGAAAAAGGGGAAAGGGAGAAGGGGAATGGTGCAAATTACCTGCCATAAGAAAATGAGCCAAGAAAAGCCTTTTCCAGGAAAGGGGAAGAGAGGGACAAGAGCTTGCTTGGTTGAAACTTACTCTCATCAACATATTGGCTCAAATAGGAGACACTTAAGTACTGAATGAAGGTATAGAAATCTATCTTAGCCTGCAGGAAAATAGGACTGGGATGGAATATGGGAAGGGGTGATAAAAGAACAGGTCATTTGGGGCCCTCTGATCAGAAGAGAGGCACTTTTGAGGAGAGGCAGTAAAAAAAGATATTAAATGTGGCAAAATAGAATTAACTATAGTAAATGTAAAAACAATTTTTAAAGCAAGTTTCTCTGATGGAATATCATTGTGCTCTGGGAAATGATGATCAGAATGTTCTGAGGGAAAAAAAAAAACAAAAAAACTTGGACAGAACTCCATGAACTGAGTGAGATATGACATGCATATTGCATGTCATGCATATTGCAGAAATGATTGCAATGAAATGATTTTTTTTTATTCTCAGTCACACTATCATTCATAGCTACTCTGAAGGACTTATGATAACAAAAGCCTATCCATTGGTAGAGAAGGCAGGATTGTGTCTCAATATAGATCAAAATATTCTCTATTTCCCTCTTTATCTCTCTTTTTTGCACTTAATTTTTCTTGAGGGTTTTTAGTTTTCATTAGGGTGAGAGATCTGTGTTGTTTCCACAACTTTCATGGAAATGTTTTGCCTAATTTCAAAAGTTGTTTCTTCATTGTAGGGAAAGAATCTGCAAAGCAAAAATCTTAAAAAACAAATGTAAAAGTAAATTTTTTGAAGATAAATTGGGAAAAACATGAAATACATCAATTAAAATAACAAACTTCCCTATCGTACTTTAGAGATTCTAAGAGTAACATGGCATTTTCAATAAGTGAAACTCAGCTGAATGAGAATGTGAGAAAGCAGAGTACAGAGCTGAGAATAGTAAGAAAGGGGGAAAGAATAAGTGGAGGCCATAGTCAATAAACATTTCTGAATTATCTACTGTGGGCCAAGCTCCATAGTAAGCACTTGGGGGATAGAAAGAATGGCCCAAGCCTGGCTATGGCCTGAAGGAGCTCCTATCTAAAGGCATGACTCCATGCAAACAACTGTGTAGAAATAAGTGGTTTACCAGAAAAAATTAGAAGTAATGACTGGGATTCCTCCAAGTAAGCAACAAAGGGGAGAATATATCAGAGCATATTGTCCGGAGTCAAGTTCTCCTCCAAAGACCTGGTACACTCTTGGCAGATGATCAATCCTATGCTGCTGCTATCTTTCCCAGCCACAATCTGTTAGCTGATTTTTTCCCCTTTGATCATATTGTCCCTTATTCATTCACAGACTCCGTCAGGAGCAGCAGAAGAGCCTAAACCAAAAGGTACAATCCTTTTGGTCCAACGAAGCCTTCATTGTCTTGCAGCTTTGTCAAAGAGGAAGACTGAGCAAGTACTTGACCTTGAGGGCCAGGAGGACATCATTGCATCTACTTTAAAAACTCAGGAAAAGGACAATGTGCCCGCACCATGGGTGAGGAGTTTGTCTTTCATTGATGCTCCTATGAGCCTGGCAGTTCCTTTAATCCTGGAGGAACCATTGCCTCCTGTTTTCCCTAAGAGTCATCCTAAAGCCATCCCGGCCAGTCTGGAGCAAGCAGCCCATGTTTCCCTAAAGAGGACATCAACAGTCCACAAATGCTTCACCTGATGGCCCCAGGGAGAAGTTTCTGGAACCGAAAAAACCACAACATCCTCTCCTGGAAAAGCCACAGATTCCCCAAAGACGACCAGCACAATTCATCTTGGCCAGGCCACAGAAGCCAGGACATTCCCCAAAATTCTCCCGACATCCTCTTCCCAATGGCCCCAGGAAGAAGATTTTGCAAGCCAAGAAGGCTCGACAGTCTATACAATTAAAGTAGCCAATGTTCCTAAAAAGAGGAGTACCAAAGAGGATCTGCCCATACCCACCCAAGACATCACCTAAATGTGTCCTTGAACCCTCCTCCAATTGGTTCAAGGAAGAAGCTGCTGCAGCCCAAGAAGCCTTCCCTGTCTCTACCATTAAAGTAGTCAATGTTCCTCAGAAGAGGAGTACCAAGGTGTATCCGCCCATGTCCAACGAAATGAAGATATCACCCAAATATATCCTTGAAAACTCTTCCAATTGGTGCCAGAGCAAATTTTCTGAAGGCAAAAACACCATTACATTCTCTCCTGGAAAAGCCACAGGTCCCCCAAATACCACCACCACAATGCATCCTGGCAAGGCCACAGAATCCAGGACATCCCCGGAAATTCTCCAGACACCCTCCTTCCAATGGCACAAGGGAGAAGTGTTTGCAGCCCAAGAAGCCTCCCCAGTCTCTACCATCAAAGTAGTCAATGTTCCTCAGAAGAGGAGCTCCAAGGTGCATCCATACATACCCAGAAAAACAAGACATCACCCAAATATGTCCTTGAACACTCCTCCAATTGGTGCAAGGGAGAAGCTTCTGTAGAAGAAAACACCACAATATCCTCTCCTGAAAAAAGCCACAGGTCCCCCAAAGACCACCACCACAGTGCATTTTGACCAGGCCACAGAAGCCTGGACATCCCCGGAAATTCTCCTGACACCCTACTCCCGAAGGCCTGACAGAGAAGCTTTTGCAGCCTAAGAAGCCTCCCCAGTCTGTGCCATCAATGTAGTCAATTTTCCTCAGAAGAAAACACACCAAGGTGTATCTTTCAATACCCACCGAAACCAAGACATCACCCAAATATATCTTTGAACACTCTTCCAATTGGAGCCAGGGAGAAGCCTCTGGAGATGAAAAAGCCACAACATCCTCTCCTGGAAAAGGCATAGGAACCCCAAAGACCACCACCACAATGAATCCTGGACAGGCCAAAGAAGCCAGGACAACCCTCGATATTCTCCTGACACCCAACCAATGGCCCTAGGGAGAAGCTGCTGCAGCCCAAGAATCCTCCCCAGTCTATGCCATCAAAGTAGTCAATGTTCCTCAGAAGCGAGGCGCCAAGGTGTATCCATCCATACCCACTGAAACAAAGACATCACAAAAATATGACCATGAACCCTCCTACAATTGGTTCAAGGAAGAAGGTGCTGGAGCCCAACAAACCTCCCAAGTCTTTGCCATCAAAGTAGTCAATATTCCTCAGAAGAGATGTGCCAAGGTGTATCCACCCATACCCAAAGAAAGCAAGACATCAATCAAATATGTCCTTGAACCCTTCTCCAATTGGTTCAAGGAAGAAGCTGCTGGAGACCAAGAAGTTTCCCCAGTCTCTATCCATTAAAATAGTCAATGTTCCTCAGAAGAGGAGGGCCAAGGTGTATCCATCCATACCCAAGGAAACCAAGATATGACCCAAATATGTCCTTGAACACTCCTTCAGTTGGCGTCAGAGAGAAGCTTATGTAGATGAAAATGCCACAATATCCTCTCCTCGAAAAGCCGCCAGTACCCAAAGACCACCAACACAATGCATCCTGGCTCGGCCACAGAAACCTGGAAATCTCCCAAAATTTTCCCAACACCATCCTCCCAATTGCTTCATGGAGACGCTTTTGCAGCCCAAGAAGCCTTCCCAGTCTATGCCATCAAAATAGCCAATGTTCCTCAGAAGAGGAGTACCAAAGTATATCCATCCATACACAGCAAAACCAAGACATCACCCAAATATGTCCTTGAACTCTCCTCCACTTGGTTCAAGGAAGAAGATCCTGGAGGCCAAGAAGCTTCCCCATTCTCTACCATCAAAGTAGTCAATGTTCTTCAGACCAGGGGCGCCAAGGTGTATCCGTCATTACTCCCAAAACTAAGATATCACCCAAATATGTCCTTCAACACTCCTCCAATTGGTTCAAGGAAGGAGTTGCTGCAGCCCAAGGAGCCTCCCTAGTTTATGCCATCAAAGTAGGCAATGTTCCTCAGAAGAGGCACTCCTACATGTGTCCATCTATAACCACCGAAACCAAGATATCACCCAAATATGTCCTTGAACACTCCTGCAATTGCCATCAGGGAGAAGCTTCCAGGGAAGAAAATGCCACAACTTCCTCTCCTGGAAATGCCACAATTCCCCCAAAGACCACTGGGGAAACTTCTTGGTCTCCAGCAGCTTCTTCCTTGAACCAATTAGAGGAGGGTTCAAGGACCTATCTGGGTGATATCTTGGTTTCCTTGGGTATGGATGGATACACCTTGGCCCCCCTCTCTTGAGGAACATTGACTACTTTGATGGTAGAGACTGGGGAAACTTCTTGGTCTCCCCCAGCTTTTTCCTTGAACCAAGTGGAGGAGAGTTCAAGGACATATTTGGGTGATATCTTGGTTTCCTTGGGTATGGATGGATATACCTTGGTACTCCTCTTCTGAGGAACATTTGACTACTTGGATGGTAGAGACCGGGATGAATCCCGGTCAGGGCACAGAAGCCTAGATCTCTCCCAAAATTCTCCTGACATGGTCCTCCCAATTGTCCAGGAAGAAGCTTTTGCAGCCCAAGAAATCTCCCCAGTCTATGCCGTCAAAATACTCAATGTTCCTCAGAAGAGGCGCATGAAGGTGTATCCACGCATTCCCAAAGAAACCAAGACATCACCCAAATATGTCCTTGAATCCTCCTCCAATTGGCACCAGGGAGAAGCTTCTGGAGATGAAAATGCCACCACATCCTCTCCTGAAAAAAACACGGATCTCCAAAGACCCCCACCACAATGCATCCTGGGCAGGCCAAAGAATCCTGGACATCCCCCGAAATTCTCCCGACACCGTCCTCCCAATTGCCTCATGGAGAAGCTTTTGCAGCCCAAAAAGCCTTCCCAGTCTATGGCTTCAAGGTACTCAATCTTCTTCAGAAGAGGGGCGCCAAGGTGTATCCATCCATACCCACTGAAATCAAGACATCATCCAAATATATCCTTGAACCCTCCCTCAATTGGTTCAAGGAACAAGCGGCTGGAGCCCAAGAAGTCTCCCGAATCTCTACCATCAAAGTAGCCAATGTTCTTCAGAAGAGAAGTTCCAAGGTGCATCCATCTATAACCCCCGACACCAAAACATCACCCAAATATGTCCTTGAACCCTCCTCCAATTGGTGCCAGGTAGATTTTTTTGTAAATAAAAATGCCACAACAACCTTATCTGGAAAAACCATGGGTCCACAAAGACTATCAACACAATGAATCCTGGGCAGGCCACAGAAGCCTGGACGTCTTCTGAAATTCTATCGACACCGTCCTCCCAATTTCCTCATGGAGAAACTTTTGCAGCAGAAAGAGCCTTCCCAGTCTATGCCGTCAAAGTAGTCAATGTTCCTCAGAAGAGGGGCGCCAAGGTGTATTCATCCATACCACATATACCAAGACATCACCCATATATGACCTTGAAACCTCCTACAATTGGTTTAAGGAAGAAGGTGCTGGAGCCCAACAAGCTTCAAAGTCTATGCCATCAACGTAGTCAATGTTCCTCAGACGAGGGGCACCAAGGTGTATCCATCCATACCCACTGAAACCAAGAAATCACCCTATTATGACCACGAACCCTCCTACAATTGGTTCAAGAAAGAAGGTGCTGGAGCCCAAGAAACCTCCCAAGTCTATGCCATCAAAATAGTCAATGTTCCTTAGAAAAGGCGTGCCAAGGTCTATCCATCTTTACTCCCTGAAACCAAGACATTACCCAAATATGTCCTTGAACACTTCTCCAATTGGTACAAGAGAGAAGCTTTTGGAGATGAAAATGCCATAACATCCTCTCCTGGAAAAACCACGGGTCCTCAAAGACCAACACCACAATGCATCTTGGGCAGACCACAGAACCCTAGACATCCCCCAAAATTCTTCTGACACCGTCCTCCCAATTTCCTGATGGAGAAGCTTTTGCAGCCCAACAAGCCTTCCCAGGCTATGCCATCAAATTAATCAATGTTCCTCATAAGAGGGGCGCCAAGGTATATCCCTCCATACCCACCAAAACTAAGACATCACCCAAAAATGACCTTGAACCCTCCTACAATTGGTTTAAGGAAGAAGGTGCTGGAGACCAAGCATCCCACAAAGTCTATTCCATCAACGTAGTCAATGTTCCTCAGAAGACACGTGCCAAGATGTATCCACCCATACCCAAAGAAAGGAAGACATGACTCAACTATGTCCTTGAAGACTCCTCCAATTGGTTCAAGGAAGGAGTTGCTTCAGTCCAAGAAGCTTCCCTAGTCTATGCAATCAAAGTAGCCATGTTCCTCAGAAGAGGCGCTCCAACATTTATCCATCCATCCTCACAAAAACCAAGATATCTCCCAAATATGTCCTTGAAAACTCCACTAATTGGCGCCAGGGTAAAGCTTCTGGAGATGAAAATGGCACAATATCCTCTCCTGGAAAAGCCACGGGTCCCCCAACACCACCATCACAATGCCTCCTGGCCAAGCCACAGAAGGTTGGACATCCCCCGAAATTCTCCTGACACCGTCCTTCCAAATTCCTCACGGAGAAATTTTGCAGCCCAAAAAGCCTTCCCAGTCTATGCCATCAAAGTAGTCAATGTACCTCATAAGAGGGATGCCAAGGTGTATCCATCCATACCCACCAAAAATAAGACATCACCCAAATATGACCTTGAACCCTCTTACAATTGGTTTAAGGAAGAAGGTGCTGGAGACAAAGAAGCCTCCCCAGTCTATGCCATCAACGTAGTAAATTTTCCTCAGAAGAGGTGTGCCAAGGTGTATCCACCCATACCCAAAGAAAGGAAGACATCACTCAAATATGTCTTGAACCCTCCTCCAATTTGTTCAAGGAAGGAGTTGCTGCAGCCCAACAATCCTCCCTAGTCTATGCCATCAAAGTAGCCAATGTTCCTCAGAATAGGCAATCCAACATTTATCCATCCATACTCAAAAAAAAAAACAAGAAATCACCCAAATATGTCCTTGAACCCTCCTCCAATTTGTTGAAGGAAGGAGTTGCTGGAGCCCAAGAAGCCTCCCTAGTCTGTGCCCTTGAACACTGGGTTAAAGGAAGAAGCTGCTGGGGCCCAAGAAGCCTCCCGAGGTTGTGCCATCAGAGTATTCAATGTTCCTCAGAAAAGGGGCGCCAAGGTGTATCCATCCATACCCACTGAAACAAGACATCACTAAAATAAACCATGAACCCTCCTACAATTGGTTCAAGGAAGAAGGTGCTGGAACCCAACAAACCTCCCAAGTCTATGCCATCAACATAGTAAATATTCCTCAGAAGAGACGTGCCAAGGTGTATCCACCCAAAACCAAAGAAAGGAAGACATCACCCAAATATGTCCTTGAACCCTCCTCCAATTGGTTCAAGGAAGAAGCTGCTGGAGACCAGGAACTTCCCCCAGTCTCAACAATCAAAGTAGTCAATGTTCCTCAGAAAAGGGGGGCCAAGGTGTATCCATTCATACCCAAGGAAACCAAGATATTACCCAAATATGGCCTTGAACACTCCTCCAATTGGTGTCACGGAGAAGCTTATGTAGATGTAAATGCCACAATATCCTCTCCTGGAAAAGCCACCGGTCCCCAAAGACCAACAACACCATGCATCCTGGCCAGGCCACAGAAGCCTGGACATCTCCCAAAATTTTCCCAACACCGTCCTCCCAATTGCCTCATGGAGAAACTTTTGCAGCCCAAGAAGCCTTCCCAGTGTATGTCATCAAGGTAGCCCATGTTCCTCAGAAGAGGAGTACCAAGGTATATCCATCCATACACAGCAAAACCAAGACATCACCCAAATACGTCCTTGAACCCTCCTCCACTTGGTTCAAGGAAGAAGATCCTGAAGGCCAAAAAGCTTTCCCAGTCTCTACCATAAAGTAGTCAATGTTCTTCAGACCAGGGGCGCCAAGGTGTATCCATCAATACCCCCAAAATCAAGCTATCACCCAAATATATCCTTGAACGCTCCTCCAATTAATGCCAAGGAGAAGGTTCTGTACATGAAAATGCCACAATATCATATCAAGGAAAAGCAGCAGGTCCCCAAATACCAACAACACAATGCCTCCTGCCCAGGCCACAGAAGCCTGGACAACTGTGGAAATTCTGTTGCCACCAACCTCCCAATTGCCTCATTGAGAATCTTTTGCAGCCCAAGGAGCCTTCCCAGGCTATTCCATCAAGGTAGTCAATGTTCCTCAGAAGAGGGGTGCCAAGGTGAATTATTCATCCATACCCACAAAATCCAAGAAATCACCCAAATATGAGATTGAACCCTGCCACAATTGGTTCAAGGTAGAACGTGCTGGAGCCCAAGAAACCTCCCAAGTCTATGCCATCAACGGAGTCAATGTTCCTCAGAAGAGGTGTGCCAAGGTGTATCCACCCATACCCAAAGCAACCAAGCAGTCACCCTAATATTTCCTTGAACACTGGGTTCAAGGAAGAAGCTGCTCGGGCCCAAGATGCCTCCCAAGGCTGTGCCATCAAAGTAGTCAATGTTCCTCAGAAGTGGGGCGCCAAGGTGTGTCCATCCATACCTACCGAAACCAAGAAATCACCCAACTATGTCCTTGAACACTCCTCCAACTGGTTCAAGGAAGAAGGTGCTGGAGCCCAAGAAACCTCCCAAGTCTATACCATCAACATAATCAATGTTCTTTAGAAGAGGCAATCCAAGGTGTATAGATCCACACCTAAAGAAAGCAAGATATCACCCAAATATATCCTTGATCCCTCCTCTAATTGGTTCATGGAAGCAGCTGATGGAGAACAAGAGGCCTCCCCAGCCTCTAAAATCAAAGTATTCAATGTTCCTCAGAAGAGGAGTGCCAATGTATATCCATCCATACACCAAAACCAAGACATTACCCAAATATGTACTTGAAACCTTCCTCCAATTGGTTCAAAGAAGGAGTTGCTGCAGCCCAAGAAGCCTCCCTAGTCTGTGCCATCAAAGTAGCCAATGTTCCTCAGAAGAGACGCTCCAACATGTATTCATCCATACCCACCGAAAACAAGACATCATTGAAATATGTCCTTGAATCCTCCTCCAATTGCCGCCAGGGAGAAGATTCTGGAGGCGAAAATGCCACAACATCCTGTCCTGGAAAAACCACAGGTCCCCAAAGACCCCAACAACAATGCATCCTGGGTACGCCACAGAATCCTGGACATCCCCCGAAATTCTCCCGACACCATCCTCCCAATTGCTTCAGGGAGAAGCCTTTGCTGACCAAAAAGCCTTCCCAGTCTATGCCATCAAAGTAGCCAATGTTCCTCAGAAGAGGGGCGCCAATGTGTATCTACCCATACCCAAAGAAAGCAAGACATGACTCAAATATATCTTTGAACACTGATTTCAAGGAAGAAGCTGCTGGAGTACAAGAGGCCTCCCCAGGCTGTGCCATCAAAGTAGTCAATATTCCTCAGAAGAGGGGCACCAAGGTGTGTCCATCTATACCCACCGAAACCAAGACATCACCCAAATATGTCTTTGAACCCTCCTCCAACTGGTTCAAGGAAGAAGCTGCTTCAGCCAAAGAAGCCTCTATAATCTATGCCATCAAACGCACCAATGTTGCTCAGAAGAGGAGTACCAAAGAACCCACTGAAACCAAGACATCACATATGTCTTTGAATCCTCCTCCAATTGGTTTAAGGAAGAAGGTGCTATAGCCCTAGAAGGCTCCCTCGAATCTACCATTAAAGTAGCCAATGTTCCTGAAAAGAAGAGTACCAAGGTATATCCATCCATAAACAGCAAAACCAAGACAACACCAAAATATATCATTGAACCCTCCTCCACTGGGTTCAAGGAAGAAGGTTCTGGAGGCCCAGAAGACTCCCAGGTCTCTACCATCAAACTAGTCCATGTTCCTCAGATGAGGCGCGCCACGGTGTATCCATCGTTACTGCCCTAAACCAAGAAAACAACCAAATATGTTCTCTAACCCTCCTCCAATTTGTTCAAGGAAGAAGATGCTGCAGCCCAGGAACCTCCCTAGTCTATGCTATCAAGTAGCCAATGTTCCTCTGAAGAGGCGCTCCAACATGTATCCATTCATAACCACAGTAAACCAAAATATCTCCCAAATATGTCCTTGATCCCAACTGCAAATGTTTCAAGGAAGAAACTGCTGGAGCCCACGAAGCTTTCCCAGTCTCTACCCACAAAGTAGTCAATGTTTCTCAGAGTAGGGGCGCCAAGGTGTATCCATCCATACCCAACGAAACCAATATATCACCCAAATACGTCCTTGAACACTCCTCCAATTGGAGTTAGGGAGAAGCTTCTGTAGTTGAAAATGCCACAATATCCTGTCTTGGAAAAGCCATTGGTCCCCAAAGCCACCACTACAATGTATCCTGGCCAGGCCACAGAAACCTAGACATCCCCCGAAATTCTCCCGACACCGTCCTCTCAATTGCCTCACAGAGAGTCATTTGCGGCACAAGAAACCTTTCCAGTCTATGCCATGAAAGTAGCCAATGTTCCTCAGAAGAGGAGTACCAAGGTGCATCCGCCATACCCACTGAAACAAAGACATCACCGGAATATGTCCTTGCATCCTCCTCCAATTTCTTCAAGGAAGAAGTTGCTGCAGCCCAAGACGGTTTCCCAGTCTCTACCATTAATGTAACCAATGTTCCTGAAAAGAAGAGTACCAAGGTATATCCATCCATAAACAGCAAAAGCAAGGCATCACCCAAATATGTCCTTGAACCCTTCTCCTCTTGGTTCAAGGAAGAAGCTCCTGGAGGCCCAGAAGACTCCCTGGTCACTACCATCAAAGTAGTCAATGTTCCTCAGAGAAGGGGCACGAAGGCACCAAGGTGCATCCATCCATAACACCCAAAACCAAGACATCACCAAAATATGTCGTTGAATGCTCCTCCACTTGGGTTAAGGATGATGCTCGTGGAGGTCCAGAAGACTCACTGGTCTCTACCATTAAAGTTGTCAATGTGCCCAAGACGAGGGGCGCCAAGGTGTATCCATCATTACCCCCCAAAACGAAGACAACACTGGAATATGTCCTAGAACACTCCTCCAACTGGTGCCAGGGACAAGCTTCTGTAGATGAAAATGCCCAATATCCTCTGTCGGAAAAGCCACGTGTCCCCAAAGACCACCAACAAAATGCATCCTGGCCAGGCCGCAGAAAACTAGACATCCCCCGAAATTCTCCCGACACCGTCCCCTCAATTGCCTCACAGAGAAGCTTTTGTGGCACAAGAAAACTTTCCAATCTATGCCATGAAAGTAGCCAATTTTCCGCACAAGAGGAGTACAAAGGTGGATCCACATACCCACTGAAACCAAGACATCACCGAAATATGTCCTTGCATCCTCCTCCAATTGGTTCAACGAAGAAGTTACTGCAGCCCAAGAAGGTTTCCCACTCTCTACCATTAAAGTAACCAATGTTCCTGAAAAGAGGAGTACCAAGGTATATCCATCCATAAACAGCAAAACCAAGACATTACCCAAATATGTCCTTGAACCCTTCTCCTCTTCGTTCAGGGAAGAAGCTCCTCGAGGCCCAGAAGACTCCCTAATCTTTGCCATGAAAGCCGCCAATGTTTCTTAGAAAAAGAGTACCAAAGTGCATGCATCCATACCCACTGAAAGCAAGACATCACATATGTCTTTGAATCCTCCTTCAATTGGTTTAAGGAAGAAGGTGTTACAGCCCTAGAAGGCTCCCTCGATTCTACCTTTAAAGTACCCAATGTTCCTGAAAAGAGGAGTACCAAGGTATATCTATCCATAAACAGCAAAACCAAGACATCACCAAAATATATCCTTGAACCCTCCTCCACTTGGTTCAAGGAAGAAGCTCCTGGAGGACCAGAAGACTCCCCGGTCTCTACCATCAAACTAGTCCATGTTCCTCAGACGAGGTGCGCCAAGGTGTATCCATCGTTACTGCCCTAAACCAAGACAACAACCAAATATGTTCTTTAACCCTCCTCCAATTTGTACAAGGAAGAAGATGCTGCAGCCCAGGAACCTCCCTAGTCTATGCTATCAAGTAGCCAATGTTCCTCTGAAGAGGCGCTCCAACATGTATCCATTCATAACCACAGAAACCAAAATAGCTCCCAAATATGTCCTTGATCCTCCTGCAAATGTTTCAGGGACGAAACTGCTGGAGCCCATGAAGCTTTCCCAGTCTCTACCCTCAGAGTAGTCCATGTTTCTCAGAGTAGGGGCGCCAAGGTGTATCCATCCATACCCAACGAAACCAATATATCACCCAAAATCATCCTTGAACGCTCCTCCAATTGGAGTTAGGGAGAAGCTTCTGTAGTTGAAAATGCCACAATATCCTCTCTTGGAAAAGCCACGGGTCCCCAACGACCACCACAACAATGCATCCTGGCCAGGCCCCAGAAACCTAGACATCCCCCGAAATTCTCCCGACACCGTCCCCTCAATTGCCTCACAGAGAAGCTTTTCCGGCACAAGAAAACTTTCCACTCTGTGCCATGAAAGTAGCTAATTTTCCTTAGAAGAGGAGTACCCAGATACATCTGTCATACCCACTGAAACAAAGACATCACCGAAATATGCCCTTACACCCTCCTCCAATTGGTTCAACGAAGAAGTTGCTGCAGGCCAAGAAGGTTTCCCACTCTCTACCATTAAAGTAACCAATGTTCTTGAAAAGAGGAGTAGGAAGGTATAACATAAACAGCAAAACCAAGACATCTCCCAAATATGTCCTTGAACCCTTCTCCTCTTGGTTCAAAGAAGAAGCTCCTGGAGGCTCAAAAGACTCCCTAATCTTTGCCATCAAAGCCGCCAATGTTTCTTAGAAAAGGAGTACCAAAGGGCATGCATCCATACCCACTGAAACCAAGACATCACATATGTCTTTGAATACTCCTCCAATTGGTTCAAGGAGGAAGTTGCTAAAAACAAGATGGCTTCCCAGTCTCTACAATTAAAGTAACCAATGTTCCTGAAAAGAGGAGTACCAAGGTATATCAATCCATAAACAGCAAAACCAAGACATTACCGAAATATGTCCTTGAACCCTTCTCCTCTTGGTTCAAGGAAGAAGCTCCTGGAGGCCCAGAAGACTCCCTAATCTTTGCCATAAAAGCCGCCAATGTTTCTGAGAAAAGGAGTACCAAAGAGCATGCATCCATACCCACTGAAACAAAGACATCACTGAAATATGTCCTTACATACTCCTCCAATTGGTTCAACGAAGAAGTTGCTAAAAACAAGATGGCTTCCATTTCTCTACCATTAAAGTAACCAATGTTCTTGAAAAGAGGAGTACCAAGGTATATCCATCCATATCCACCAAAACCAAGACATCACCCAAATATGTCTATGAACCCTCCTCCAACTGGTTAAAGGAAGAAGCTGCTGCAGCCCAAGAACTCTCCCTAATCTTTGCCATCAAAGCCACTAATGGTTCTCAGAAGAGGAGTACCAAAGTGCATGCATCCATACCCACTGAAAAAAGACATCACATATGTCTTTGAATACTACTCCAATTGCTTCAAGGAAGAAGTTGCTAAAAACAAGATGGCTTCCGAGTCTAGACCATTAAGGTAACCAATGTTCCTGAAAAGAGGTGTACTAAGGTATATCCATCCATAAACAGCAAAAACAAGACATCACCAAAATATGTCCTTGAACGTTCCTCCACTTGGTTCAAGGAAGAAGCTCATGGAGGTCCAGAAGACTCACTGGTCTCTACCATTAAAGTTGTCAACGTTCCTCAGACGAGAGGCACCAAGGTGTATCCACCATTACCCCCTGAAACTAAGACAGCACTCAAATATGTCCTAGAACACTCTTCCAACTGGTGCCAGGGAGAAGCTTCTGTAGATGAAAATGTCACAATATCCTCTCTTGGAAAAGCCACGGGTCCCCAAAGACCACCACCACAATGCGTCCTGGTCAGGCCCCAGAAAACTAGATATCCCCCGAAATTCTCCCGACACCATCCCCTCAATTGCCTCATGGAGAAGCTTTTGCGGCCCAAGAAAACTTTCCAATCTATGCCATGAAAGTAGCCAATTTTCCGCAGAAGAGGAGTACCAAGGTGCATCCCCCATACCCACTGAAACAAAGACATCACCGAAATATGTCCTTACATCCTCCTCCAATTGGTTCAACGAAGAAGTTGCTGCAGCCCAAGAAGGTTTCCCACTCTCTACCATTAAAGTAACCAATGTTCTTGAAAAGAGGAGTACCAAGGTATATCCATCCATAAGCAGCAAAACCAAGACATCTCCCAAATATGTCCTTGAACCCTTCTCCTCTTGGTTCAAGGAAGAAGCTCCTGGAGGCCCAGAAGACTCCCCGGTCTCTCCCATCAAAGTAGTCAATGTTCCTC